>JALPQI010002225.1:0-99652 GCA_025490895.1 Thaumatotibia leucotreta
CAAATGTTTTGCATGTTGTTATTAAAATGCCTTTTTTAATGAAATTTCGGACATGATAAAAGTAGGCGCAGTGAAAATTGACAGTTCGAGTAGTAGGGAAAACAATATTTATTACAATGAACATTAGGATTATTATGCTTTAGGTCATTTGACGTTCGAGTAATGAGTATTAGAATAAATATGGTGTAGGTATTTTAAACGTGTATGCGCAAAATTAAGTAGGCTAAACAAGTAGTATGCCATGTAACATTATGCCAAACATTCTCGGCCAAAAAATTTTAGGACAATCGACGTTATGCGACACGACAGGCACCCCTCTACAGTACAAAACAGTCGTTGGTGGGTCTAGCACATCTTGTGTTTGATAGTCACTCACGGCCTTCTCGCGGCTTTTTTAATCGATACAATCAAAACGAGACGAGTAGCCGCGACAATTTCGCGAGCGGCAATCAAACCCAAGATGTGCTAGGTTCGCTGTCTTTTTCGAGGTGTCATTGTAAACTTCCGATGATAAAGTAAAAACCTCTTTGTTGCTAGGCCATCTTTTTGGAGAATTTTAAAACAAACTTGTCAAAATAAACATGTTCTCACGCGATTAGTTGTTCTTTAAACCTGGGCTTAAGAACTAGTTTCGATTGAGTAGATTATGAAACTTCGCCTCAGTACCAAGAAACCACCTTGTACCAAGACATCTAACGATCGTTAACGACAATTTAACGATGGTTAAATACATTGATTATGTATTGCAACTTTGAAGTGCTATCTCAGAGTTGGTTAACTTTGAAGCATTATGATAAGGTCTAGGTAATTGCGTATAGTCCAAAGATTCATCGCTTAAATTTAAAGCTCCTATTATTGGCCACACCCTGTATATATAACTATACCTCTCTCTTTCACGCACAGCGCACGGCATCGCCGCACACGTATCGTAGGCACATGCGCGGGAAGGCGGGATTTAAAAAATATTCGTTTTAAGATTATAGCTGTTAATGTCGATTGCTCGTAAAGCACTTAATATATTTCAAATATTTTATTTTTATTTTGCGTGTTAATAAACATATTATCTAAGAAATAGATCATCGTGGCTGTACGTTTTCATTGAAACGTCTTATAAGCAAAATAAAATAATAACAGTGAAAAAAAAATAGATGCAACTGTGTCCACCGCGGAGAAAAGTTACTAAGACGTTTATATCTTTATTTTGGTCCAATGACCAAATTTTCGAATTGCGCAAGATTTTGTAAGTTATATTTTTTATCAAATAAGGAAAAAAGAATTAAGGTATAATTTTTTTTTTATAAGCTTTACTAAAAAACTGGGGATTTTGTTTTCCTTAATTATAAATCATCTGAAACAATAGAATTAAAGCATAATCTCGAGGGTAGAAATTATTGAACGTGCTGTTCCAATTATTGACCTTCAAGTCCTCGACTGGATGAGAAGCTCTCGCGCGGCACTGGGGATTATTGCATGGTGTGAATCTGTATACCCTAAATATTCATTAGAAAAAGCTTCCGAAACTGTAGGATTTAATGTGACCAAAAACTTTTCTTCCCCCGACTAGTGTGTCATCTACTATGACGTTTCCAGCGTTACAACGCGCACGCCACACACACGCACACGTTCTGCACACGCATCCGGTGTGGCTCAGCCTTTAATAATTCAAGTAGACCTAGTAAGGTGGATTTAGACCAAACGAGCGAATGCTCATTCTATCCCCCACTCTACGAAAATCGTTCGTTACACAAAACGTGATTCGTCGAAATTCGTTGATTTTTTAGAGTGGGGGATAGAATGACACCGCGACCACGACATTGGTCTAAGGCGACCGGCTTAGCGGAAAACCATACGTGCTCCCTCTCGTACCCATATCGGCATCCCGCTCTAACTCATGGATTCGCTCGCCTCTGGTCGCCTCAAGGTGCATGCAGACCAAAACGCACCTTAACGATCGAATTTCGTAGAGTAGGGGGAGGGGGTTAGAACAGCGAATGCTCTTTTAGTTTGAACGCACCTTTAGAACAATGTTGTGGCCCGGTGCATTCGCTCGTTTGGTCTAAATCCACCTTACCAAGGAATATCGAATCACCACATTAATGAACCATCTCATACTTAGGTTCATTCATGACCTACATAGATTACATATATTGTTATGTACATATTCGGTAGATTTGTATGTCGTATCTTTATCGTAACGATAAGATATAATCGTGACCCCGCGGCTTCTACTGTGAACTTCGACATTATCAAAGTTCCCGTTTTTCCACGTATAAAGGTGGATTTAGACCAAACTAGCGAATGCTCTTTCTATCCCCCCTACGAAATCACCGAATTTCAACGAATCACGTTTTGTGTAACCAGCGAATTTCGTAGTGGGGGATAGAATGAGCGAATGCTCGTTTGGTCTAAAGGCACCTTAACGAACGAATTTCGTAGAGTGGGGGATAGAATGAGCGAAGGCTCGTTTGGTCTAAATGCATCTTAACGGACGAATTTCGTAGAGTGGGGGATAGAATGAACATTCGCTCGTTTGGTCTAAAGGCACCTTAACGAACGAATTTCGTAGAGTGGGGGATAGAATGAGCGAAGGCTCGTTTTGTCTAAATGCATCTTAACGGACGAATTTCGTAGAGTGGGGGATAGAATGAACATTCGCTCGTTTGGTCTAAAGGCACCTTAACGAACGAATTTCGTAGAGTGGGGGATAGAATGAGCGAAGGCTCGTTTTGTCTAAATGCATCTTAACGGACGAATTTCGTAGAGTGGGGGATAGAATGAACATTCGCTCGTTTGGTCTAAAGGCACCTTAACGAACGAATTTCGTAGAGTGGGGGATAGAATGAGCGAAGGCTCGTTTTGTCTAAATGCATCTTAACGGACGAATTTCGTAGAGTGGGGGATAGAATGAACATTCGCTCGTTTGGTCTAAAGGCACCTTAACGAACGAATTTCGTAGAGTGGGGGATAGAATGAGCGAAGGCTCGTTTTGTCTAAATGCATCTTAACGGACGAATTTCGTAGAGTGGGGGATAGAATGAGCATTCGCTCGTTTGGTCTAATTCCACCTTTACTTATTGTCAGCCTCCATAGCCTAGTTGGTAGTGACCCTTCTTACGAAGCTGGAGGCTCCGGGTTCGAATTCCGGCGTGGGCATTTGTTTGTGTGTTTATCACAAATATTTGTTTGTTTTCTGTGTAGGCAGGTAGATATCCCATGATCTTCATTTATTTACTTGCATTTTATTTCTTTTTTATATAGAAGAAAATTTATGGACGTCTTTTTATTAAAAATACCTATTCGAAAATAAATAGGGAAATCATGACAAATATGAATTACCATAATTAAATTAATCATTTGAAGGGTCCACGGAAAGAACATGTCCAGGCAATTCAAATTACAGAAGGAAAAACCACCTTATTTTTAACAGAATAAGGTGTGAATTTGCCCCGATTTTTTAAAGTACTGGACATGTTTTTCCGTGGACTTCATTTACGATTATTTAGAGTTTGTGTTTATACTTAAATATAAAATACTTATTTAATATAAAGAATTATAAGAATATAATGTTGAATAAAACAACACTTCATTGATTATCTTATTTCAAATTTAAAAACCGGCCAAGAGTATGTCGGGCCAAGCTCAGTGTAGTTAAAAATGTGCCCTGCCGTTTTCCACTATTCATGATTTTTTTATATTTTTTGGACCCATCCATGGATCAAAATTAAAAGTCACATTTTTTTATTCTAGAGCGGTTATCTCCGAAATATCGACTTTAGAAAAAAACTTTGTTATGGTACCCTTCTTCTTACTGAAAGACCTAAACTCAACGATACCCCACACTATAGGATTACAGAAAAATAAAAAAATACACTTTACCTAGGGGAGGTCCCAAAAAAAATATTTTTTTCTACATTATCGCTGTAATTAATAATATATGTAGGTATGCCTGTACCAAACTGCGGACTGACGGACAGACAGACGGACATGGCGAAACTATAAGGGTTCCTAGTTTACTACGGAACCCTAAAAAATAGACGTACCTATTAATTAATACTAGGGTCGCGTTTTATACAGTTACATTTTACAATTTCGCTGTTTGCCTCTCTAACGCACGCACGCATTGGCTAGAAAGAGAGGCATACAGCAAAATTGTAAATTGTAACTTTATAAAACACGACCTAGGTACCTATCTACACTATCTACTAGTAATACTAGTATCTATAAAAAAAAACCCTTATAGTAACCCTGGGGCATTCTGTATCTCTATTATTTTACTATATTTGAGCGAGAAAGAGAACAGTCTGTTTTCTCTCATTCGTTTGAAGGGGTCTAGCTCTGGCCTATTACAAATGTAAATAAATGCTTATTTATAATATAATAGTGTGTGTATACCGACCGCCGCCCGTCATTTAGTTTATTTTATTTAGGTATGTTTACTACGATCGACATTAGCATACGTAAACATATAACTGGTTTTTAAAAATTCAACTATCTTTTTCAACATAAAGTATTGTGTGTACTTTAGAATATTTTGTTGATATTGAGCAATGTAATTTCAAAAGGTCATAGAATGTATGTGCTATTTTAATAAATAAGTCCTTTTGAAAATAACACTTATATACGTCAACATTGACAGCGTAATCATACCATGATTTGACATGTCATTGTCGAAATGACAACAAAACATTGCTATTGCTTGTTGCTATGGTCAAATACAGGGGTCGCGAACCTTCACCGCGTTTTAAAGTGTTTTCATTACATCAAGTTTCCTTACTCTTTAAACACTATTGAATACAGAATGTTTACACTAAGATATCCTTCGACGTTATTTCGAGTTAGCAATAAAGCATTTCAACAGACAAACAAACCCTGTATGGAGTAACTATTAACGCATTGAATTGTCGAAACGTGACAGCTAAGATTATTGCTATTACCAACCTTATATGAAAAAAATCCGGGTTCACGTGGGCTGTGACACTCACTATTCACCTTTAAAGTTCTAGTTGAACTGATCAAGTATTATTTCTATTTTCTATGTATTTGGTTGATGTATTTCGCGATTGGGATGTGATGCGCGGCGGCCGTGACAAGCGTTCTAGACGGCGCGCTGTCGCGAACTGATTCAACTGAACTGATCGGAGCGAAGCGCGCGCGGGTCGCGGCGCTTCGCGCATGCGCGGAGACAAGGTCGAATCCCGATGCGAAGTGCTGAAAAATGGGCTGTCATCGTAGTTCCATTTGAAACCGTTGGCGCTAGTAAAAAGTTTTGCTCTTTAATTATATTACCTATATGGGAAGACGCAGATCCAATGGGACACTGGACTACTGGACCTAGGTATGCATAAGTCTATCCCCCCTTCCTGGATTCGCGCCTGTATTTGGGTAAGGAGTATAACAAAAATGCTTTAGGCATGTTACAGTCATATTATGTTATGAGCAACAATAGTCCGTTTTTGTAGGATTAGAAATTTGGCAAATAAAGAAGCAGTCGCCGACAACCTTTCTTCTGAGGACAAATATTACCAAAACGACAACTTTACAGGTCTATGGGTATTATTATATAAAGCACTCACTCATCACAGGATCACTTTCCATAGAGGTCGAGCCTTTTCTATTGCTGTACTTGAGTATAATATGTAAATAAAACTATGTACTTTAAGCTAAATGTATTATCACAGTTATCACAAAGCACGAAAACGTTGTAATAATTATATTGGTTTGATTATGAAAACGTTGATCAAAGAAGACCAACAAAATAATTAAAAAAATTAAAAACACGTCTGCCGTTTTAAGCGAACTGATAGTCTAAGAAATACGAGTAATTCCTTTTTCAGGTTAATTTTTGTGAGCGTATCTACATACAGATGCTTGTCTTATTACTCATATTTTCCATATATTTATATTTTCCGTAATGAAAGGTTCCCCGACTGCAATCGAAACAAAATATATTAAGTAATAAGGCGAGCTTACTAGTTTTTTCAAAACATTATTTTTTTGTTCAGACAATATTAAATTTATATGCCGCCATATTGTTTTTAACGTGACGTCACATATCCTATGTAACTCGCGACGTCATGAGGATTCTAATGATACCTTACACTAATAAAACCGGTTAAGCGGTCGCGGAGTTCTGCTTGTTTAAATAAAATATGAAACATACATAAGGGCTGAACACATACCTACCATACTCCCCTTTTGACAGTTGTGTAAAAATAGCATAATACGTTTGATAAATTCAACACAACTAAAAAAACACGAGCCAATAGTTCTGAATGACTTCTTCGTTAGGTATTTTATTATGCAACCTTTCTTGCACTGAATTGAAAATATTTAAGTAACACAGAAAAAAAAACTTATGAATAAATATGTATACCTATTACTATATTAGTTATATTACCTACTGCATGTATTATTAGTATTGAAAATACTTTTATTCCTACTTTTAGTAACGGAAATATCAGTGTTAGTATTTCTTTAATGGCTGGATAGTTGACAGTTGAAACATAATTCCGTAAATAAAAGATCTCGTGCTTCCTGCGGCCCTACCGCGAAAAACGAAATTCGTAAATTTCGAGGATTTGTCTCTCTCACTCTAATGATGCCTTCGTTTGAATGACAGAGAAAAATCCTCGAAATATCCCCTTTTCGATTTTCACGGTAGTAGATCTAGGTCGCGTTTTATATAAAGTTGTCTTTTACAATTTCTCTGTTTGCCTCTCTAACACACGCACGTATTGGCTAGAAAGAGAGGCAAACAGCAAAATTGTAAATGGGCATTTTCGCGAGAAGAGATCCAAAAAAATAGTTTTTTAAGGTAGGTAAATTTAATGTTTTTCTTACTCAGAATAACGAGTTCTTTCAATCTAGAAAAAAGTACAAGACTCTAAAAGTACAAGAAAAAAATGGTCCCACATTTTTCATACATTTTACATGCTCTCCCTCCACTTTGTAACCGCTGTACAAAGTGTTTGAAAAACGGTTACGTAATAGAAACAAAAAGTTGGGACACTTTTTTTCTTCTAGTAGGATCGAAAGAGCTCGTGATTCTGAGCAGGAAAAACATAAAATTTACCTGTTTTGAGAAAAATAAGTTTTCCCCTCACTAGCTCGTAAAGCGCTCGTAACGCTCGTTTATCCTTTAATACAAACGTGTAAAAACGCATATTATTCACTTGTGTGGCAAAGTTTAACAGATAACAAAACGTAAAATGCTCATGGAAATCGTTCCATATTAATGATAATTAAATAATTTGTTTGAGAATTTAATGTAAAATACAAACCTTTACCTATATAATATGATGATTTTAACTCATAAATCCTAAAATTCCATAAGTAACAATTGTTTTAGTGAATGATGATAAGATGACTAGATGCAATCACAAAACGCAGAAAATGTCAACGTCAACATTGTCAATGAATATTATAGGTTATAATCTTTATTTACCGACTCGAACATGCATAAAAATAGTAAACTAAACAACTTTCAGAGTGTTCTGTTATAATTTTGTAAAAATAATGAATGAGAATGATTTAATAATGCATTGGCGTTGGTATGCAATTACAGGAATGTGTTAAAATCGTGCTGCGTTTACTTTTTCGTGCTAAGTTTACTGCGACAAAATCTTGCATTAAATACATGATGCATTTGGAAAATTATTATCACTAACCCGATGATGATTGTAATGTGAACAAATAATTACCTTTTTTGAGTTTCCTCGCTATAGTGAGGGGAAAAGTTTTGTGTTACACACGGGTGCAAATGTATTTTACTTCTCGTATGTTAAAACACTCGCTGCGCTCAGGATTATATTTTAGAACCACTCGCTTCGCTCGTGGTTCAACTATAGGATCCTTTCGCTTGCTCGTGTTTCAATTTCATACTCGCGGGTAAAATACAACTTTGCACCCTTGTATAACAAATAACTATTTCGTATCTCTTCTCGCGAAAATGCCCAAATAGTAACTTTATAAAACGCGACCCTGATTTTATGTTCTCGCTAATCTTTCTAAGGCTAAAAAAATTAAATATAAGCATATATAGCTGCGTCGTTTCACGTTTGCATCTAATTAAATCGTCACATAAATATGGTATGCCAATTTCTTTATGCAATAATGAATCTAAACCCGACACCAGTGGCCTATTTCACCATAATTACAATTGTGACAATTGTAAAATATCACTATTACTGACGTCTCAGGCCTCCGTAGGCTGCGGCTACCGCTTACTATCGGATGGCCCATGTGCTTGTTTGCAACTAACATAAAATTATTACTAATAACGCTTTTAAATCATTAATAAACAACTTTTTATTTTCCGAAACCCGTGACAATTGTCGCAAGGTTTAGTACAATACTCATTCAATCTTGACATGAGGTTCGGCACATGTCGGAATTTCACTACAATTGTCGTGTTTTTTGTGACAATTGTAATTTTGCTTCTCAAAAAAGTAGTTATTTACTGCTGATTTACTAAAGTTCCTGCACTAAATTTTATGTTGGTGGCCAACAAACGTACGGTCCTTCCGATGGTAAACAGTAACTGTAGCCTATAGACGCCTCAGATGGCAGAAACAGTAAATTTATTTATGCCGAACTTCATGTCAAGGTTGAATGAGAATTGTACTAAACCTTGCGACAATTGTCACGGGTTTCGGAAAATAAAAAGTAGTTTATTAACGATATAACAACATTATTAGTAATAATTTTATGTTGGTGGCAAACAAGCACATGGACAGTTCGATAGTAAGCGGTAGCCGTAGCCTACGGAGGCCTGTGACGTCAGTAACAGTGATATTTTACGATTGTCACACTTGTAATTACGGTGAAATAGGCCACAGGGTCGCGTTTTATAAAGTTACAACTTACAATTCTGCTGTTTGCCTCTCTTTCTAGCCGATACGTGCGTGCGTTAGAGAGGCAAACAGTGAAATTGTAAATTGTAACTTTATAAAACAATTTAGGTAGGGACCTACCTAATTTTTTTTGTGTTCGAACGTGTATTAGGTACATAACCCTGAGATGGTCACGTTGGCACCAAGTGGTGTCTGATGATGGGATCTTGGAGAAATCGAGGAATCTCTTCAAATGTTATACCTATATGTAGGTACATGTATGGCGCTTTTGGGAATTTTCATTCATTTTCAAGAATTTGCAGAAAGTAGGACCAGGGTTGCGTTTTATAAAGTTACATTTTACAATTTCGCTGTTTGCCTCTCTAACGCACGATTGGCTAGAAAGAGAGGCAAACAGGAAAATTGAAAATTGTACTTTTATACCCCAACTCCTCCTGCGGGTGTCGTAAGAGTCGACTAAGGGATTGAAGTGTCACTTACCATTATTTAATAAAAGATTGTTGATGGGCAGCAGCGTCGTGGACACATTACTGCGATCGCCAATCCGCTTGCCCAGCGTGGCGATTATGGGCATTTACCTCCTAATGCGTCTATACGCATAGTTAATAGGAGAGGCCTACGTCCAGCAGTGGACTATCATAGGCTGATGATGGTGGTGGTACTTTTATAAAACGCTACCCTGATAGGAAATCAATGATGGAATCCACAAATGATACGTTGAAGTTGGTTGTTTTTAAATTTTATTAATTAAAACAATGTTGACATTTTCTGCGTTTTGTGATTGCATCTAGTCATCTTATCCTCGTTCACTAAAACAATTGCTACTTATGGAATTTTCGGATTTATCCTTCATATTATATACAGGTTTGTATTTTACACTAAATTCTCAAACAAATTATTTAATTATCATTAATATGGAACGATTTCCATGAGCATTTTACGTTTTGTTATCTGTTAAACGAATGCTACTTCGCGCTACGCTCCAAGGTCATTACTTTGCCACACAAGTGAATAATATGCGTTTTTACACGTTCGTATTAAAGGATAAACGAGCGCTTTACGAGCTAGTGAGGGGAAAAATCATTTTAAAACTAACTTTTTACTAGGAATGCTTAAAATGCACGAAGAGAAAATCGACAATAATAAAAAATATTGAAAACTTATTCTTCTTCCGTCCATATAGTATTCATGTATGTGAGGAATGCGAGGTCACAAATATGGAAATCCTCCCTCCCCCGTCAGGATATGTCACATTTTAAGGACCCACTCCCTCCCCCTTGAGGTGTGATGTGTGATGTAATGAATGGATGATCCCTAAGCCTCTCCTATTAACCTATACCCCAACTCCTCCTGCGGGTGTCGTAAGGGATTGAAGTGTCACTGACCATTATTTGATAAAAGATTAATGATTGGCAGCAGCGTCATCATAGTGGACACATTACTGCGATCGCACATCCGCTTGCTCAGCGTGGCGATTATAGGCTTTACTAAACTTCCTAAGGCATCTATAGTAGCTACAGTGTGTGGCCTTTAACACGGGAGAAAAATGAAATGAGTGACTACTTAGACTATCGGCAATAATCCTGTAAAGGTCCCGGTGTTTCAAAGTGGTTAAGTTCGGAGATATTGTCATTCAAAGCTATGGACCTTTAGTACTCTGGATCTTGGCATCACGATGTCGTAGCTTTAACAGTCGCAAGACATCTTGATAGTATACCAGGTACGAAGTCATAACAATAATTTTGTTTTTATTTTTACACTAATTTATTACGGTTAAAAAAAATTGTACATTTTTCAATGATTCAAAAATGATAAGTTATTGATAACTTTTAATTCAAGCAAATGAACCCATAATAATGAAAAATACATGAACGAAAAATTACAAAAATGTTTTTTTTTTTTTAATTACAATATGTGGAAATGATTGTTGATCAGCTTATTAATGCACCGTTTAAAATTTCGCCCCGGTTGTAGGCCACACACTGTATACGCATAGTTAATACAAGAGGCCTACGTTCAGCAGTGGACTAACAAAGGCTGATGACGATATTGACGATACAAGTTCGAAATAAATTAAGTTACGAATTTCGGTTATCGCACGTGTATCGACGTTTTTCAATACATATGGCCCTCCGAAGATTTTGACCTGACGTAAAATTAACCACTTCTTGCAGTAGCGCGTAAGAAAAGGGCCATCTGTACTGAAATAGTACATTGTGTATTAAGGGCGATAAATAAGAAATTGTGAACGAGTGTGAAAGTAAAGCCCAAGCCCAAGGCTCGGGCTTTACTTCACACTAGTTCATAATTATTGTACCGCCAGCGGCACACGTTGATGGTTGATGGTGTTGATGTTCAGGACTTGTCTAGTCATATTACCTTCTGACCTTCTCATTACATGGCCATACCACTTCAAGCTCATTTCGGACAGCTTGTCTTCTATGGACTGGATTATAAAAGCTGCCACGGATACGAGTATACTCATTGTGAGAGTGACACCTCCTGCCCACCTCAACATTTTTATCTGTGTTGTATGCAGTTTTGTGGTATGGACCTTCTTCAAGGGCCAGCATTCAGCGCCGTAGGTTAGAGCCGGGCGGATTGCGGTTTTATACACCTTCACTCGCACCGGCATTCTGCGGTCGCATAGCACACCCGAGAGTTCCCGCCACTTCATCCGTCCCGTGCTGACGCGATGGACTACGTCAGCGTCGATGGTACCGTCGTTGGCTATTACAGGTACAAGATATTTGAATTGGCTGACTTCTTTTAGCTGGTGAGTTTGTAGTTGGACCGGATCGTATTGATGGTTTGATACCGAATAGCAGCACCGCATGCACTCGGTCTTCTGCCGACTTATTTTTAATCCAGCTGTCTCGATCTCAGCCCTCCATGCTTCAAGGGATTGCTCCAAGTCATGTCGGTTGCCTCTAATAAGAACGACATCGTCCGCGTAGAGTAGATCCCAAGGCGGCGGTTTTTTAAGGTTGATTTGTGGTAAGATGTTCCATATCAAGGTTAAAAAGTAAAGGGCTAAGAGCCGATCCTTGGTATACACCTACTGCTACTTGAAAGTTGTCGCTTATTCCCGTCGGGCTCCTTATTTTGGCTTGGACGTCGGTGTACATGTCGGTGATCACTCGGATGTACTCTTCCGGTACCAGTTGTGCGCGGAGAGACTGCCAGATTAACTGTATAGGGACTCTGTCAAAGGCCTTTTCTAGGTCTATAAATGCGAGGTATAGATCCTTTTTCATCTCTTTATGTTTTTCTAGCAAGATTCTTCTATTATTAATAGATTCATGTTTTATAATAATTATTATCTTGTATTACAGCATTTTTGTAACAACCTGCATTACTTTATTATTCAAAGGGGTAACCTTTTTGACACGTTTACAGTACAGTGACTCTCACAAACAGCAAACCGCCTTTGCATTAGTTGCTAACTCTTACTAGAACAGTCGACGATAGATGGCACTGTGTGGAATCTATAAGACGGTATCGTTTGTCAAAACAGTTCGTTTTATATACTTCTACTGATTACACCGAGATTGGTGGATAGTCGTGTTGCATAAGTGACCTGTTTTTGTATTTTTCCCTGAAATACCTAAACTTTTTAACTCGCCCGGACCGCATTCTTTCGATACCGCTCTATTCACCGTACACCGTAGTGTTACTGTCGATACCGGCCTCCCACAAGCGGGTCTCACCGGGATCGGCTTTAACTAGCGGTGGAAAGTGAATAGTGCAGCCGCGGTCGCGAGAGCAACACGCCCACCGCATTCCACGCCCCCGCCGGTGCAGTCGGCACAGGTGGGGGTAGGTACAATATACGGTCCTACCCGCAAGTCGGATATGACCTCTGTCGCCGCGAGCTGAAGTCCCAGGATGCCGCCGACACCCAAGAAGCCCGACCCGGCCGTCCGCAAGGCCACCCGCCCCCGAATGGTCGCCGCGAGGAGGCGCCAGTCGGAGGACTTCGCCGCCGTGCAGCGCGCGCTCGACATCCTGCGCGCCGCCGGCCAGGAGGCCCTGCGCGCGCCCGCCACGCCCACCTGCGAGGGCGCCGGCGAGACTCGCTTCGCCGCCGTGCAGCCCGAGGCCCTGCACGCGCTGCAGCACGTCCGGCTGCAGCCGCCGCTCCCACGCGGCGCCGAGCCCGCGCCCGCAGCCACCTTCGCGCAGGTGGCCGCCGCGCCCGCGCCATCCGTCGCGTCGCCGGCCGCACCCGAGCCCCAGCGTGCGACGCCGCGGAGGCACAGCCACCTGCCGGCCACGGTGCCGGCGAGGACCACCGGTCCCCTTACCGCCCGTAACCCGAGCGCGCCCCGCGACGCGCCCGCGACTCGCGCGACTAAGCCCGCGCCCGCGACTCGCGCGATCAACCCCGCGCCCGCGACTCGCGCGATTAACCCCGCGCCCGTGACTCGCGCGACTAATTCCGCGCCCGTGACTCGCGCGACAAATCCCGCGCCCGCGACTCGCGCGCCTAATCCCGCGCCCGCGATCCGCGCGACTAAACCCGCGCCCGCGCCCGCCGCTACCCGCGCGACTTGCCCCGCGCCCGCGACCCGCGCGACCGACCTCGCGACCCCGACCCGCGCGATTAATCCCGCGCCCGCGACCCCCCGCGACCAGCGCGCCCGCGCCCGCGCCCGTGACCCCGAGCCCGGGATCCGCGGCACCGCTCTCACCGCTGCGCATCCCATCGCCGTCGCGCTTTCCGCCCCCGACCAACCTCCTGCCGCCCTTCGCCGCCGCCCCCGGCGCCCTCCATACCGAGGCTGGACCTGTCGCCGATGGAGACGACGCCGACGACGTCCCCTCCGCCCTCGCGACCCACGACGCCCCCTCCCACGAATGCTGGAGTGACGCCCGCGCCAGCGCCCGCGGCCGCGGGTGGAAAGCGCTATCCCCCACTCATCGTGGAGGTTATGCCCGACTGGCCCAAGCACTTCCGCAAGCTGCGGACCTTGCTGGGCCACCAAGTCAACGCCCGCCCACTCAATAAGGGCATTATTTTTACGCCGCGCGACGAGGAGGAGTACAGGGTCGTGCAACGCTACCTTGGGGAGCAGACCAGGACTAATGGGTTGGTCTGGTTCTGCTACGGCCTACCATCCGAGCGGAGCCTCAAGGTAGCCATCTGCGGCCTGCCGGCGAACACCGAGCCGGCAGAAATCGAGGAGGATCTGAGGGAGAAGGGCTTCCTCCCGGAATTCGTCCGCCAAATCCGCGCGCGCGCCGGCCGGCCCGGCTGCATATTTCATGCCCAGCTGCAGCGTACCGCGGAGACGACACCGGCGATCTACGCTATCACGGAACTCCTGGGTATGCCAGGAATCAAAATTGAAGCCTGGCGAGGCAGAAAGGGCCCCGCGCAGTGCCACCGGTGCCAGGGCTTCCGGCACTCGTCGCTCAACTGCCACCGCCCTCTCGCCTGCGTCCGCTGCGGCGAGCCACACAGCGCCAAGGACTGTCCGCGCCCGCTCACCGAGCCGGCGACGTGCGCCAACTGCAGAGGAGCGCACCCCGCCAACAGCACCGAGTGCCCGGCCTACAAGCGGGAAGCCAGAAACAAGAAAGCCGGAGTGGCAGCGCGCACTGGTGCAGCCCTGCCCGCCTCATCCCAGCCCACCGTCGACCAGGGCAACGCGGGAAACTCCCTCATGGCGTCCGCCAACGACGGGACCCGCCCGCCTAGGAGACGACGCAAGCGCGGAGGGAAGAAGTCCAAGACGGGACCTCGACCGCCCTCCGCCCCGCAGCAGCCCGAGCAGCCCTCGACTGCCCCGACCGCGACGTCGCAGCCGCGACCACCGACTGGCCCGTTCCCCACGGTCGCCGCCCCATCCCAGGGGAAGAAGGTGAAGTCAGGAACGGGAGCCAACGACGGTCGAGCCGAGGCCATAACCACGCTCGTGGAGATCCTGCAGGAGCTCCTCGTAGCCATCCAGTCGGGACAGAGCCCTGTCCCGATCATCCTCAGGAGGCTGGCAGACCTCTATAGCGTTCACTAGCCAACTGAGGATTCTACACTGGAATGCCGACGGGCTCTCTGCAGCTAAGGCCACCCTGCTGCGACATCTTCTGGCCGAGAAGAAGATCGACGTAGCCCTGATCTCGGAAACCCATCTTAAGGCGGGTGACCGCCTTAAAATCCCAGGCTACGTCGCCTACAGAAAGGAGGAGACATCAGCACTCGGACGCGCCTACCGGGGATTGGCCGTCCTAGTAAAGCGTCAAGTCATCCACCAGCCGCTGCCGTTGCCGACGACTCTCCGGTCGTCGTACGCCCTCGGCGTGGAAATCTGCGTCGACCGCCACCCTCTGCGTGTGTTCGCGTTCTACAAGCCGCCCAGCTCTCGCCTTGCAGTGGCCGATGTCCACGACCTGTTGGACTCGCCACTGCCCACGATTGTAGCCGGCGACTTCAACTGCAAACATACTGCATGGAACTCCATGAAGACCTGCCCTGATGGGCAGCGACTCCTCGCCGACGCAGAAGCCCAAGGATACGAAGTGCTAGGACCGGAGGTCCCCACGCACTTCCCTCACACGGCAGCCCACTTACCGGACGTCATCGACCTTATGGTAGTACGCGGCCTGACTTCCTGGCCCGCGCAGGACGTCCTGGATGACCATCTCCTTTCTGACCACCAGCCCGTCTTGGCAACACTGGACATGACACCGACTCGGACGGTGCCGCCCTCACCTCGCCGACGACAGGATTGGGATCGTTTTGCGACCTACATGAGCGAACACACTCCGTCCTTCCCCGTGACCACAGCGGAGGAAGTTGACCGACTCGCTGAGGAGTTCGCTTCATGTACAACCGCCGCCCTGACCGACTCCTCCGCCGAGCCTGGCACTAGTCAGGCGCGACGCAAGCAGAGCATCCCCGCATCAATCCTGTCCCTCATCGAGAGGAAGAGGAAACTGCGTCGCCTATTCCAGCGCACAAGATGTCCCACCATGAAGTCCCAGCTGAACTCACTCGCCGAGAAGATCTCGAAAAGCCTCGCGGCTTACTCTGAGGACTCTTGGCTTGAGTACGTCGAGTCAGCTGGTGAGGAATGGAGCAACATCCATCGTCTGTGCCGCAGGATATCAGGAAAACCAGCTCCTATCCGCCCTCTTCTCGCCAGTGACGGTACCCCACGTTACCGAGCAGAAGATCGAGCGGAAATTTTCGCCGACCACCTGGAGACGCAGTTCAGGCCGAACCCGTCCGACGACCCCGAGCACGAAGCAGCTGTAGAGCAGCACCTGGCGAACTACTTCGCCACGCCCATAGCTGCAGACGAAGATCCCATCATCCTCACGCCGGGCCAAGTCCAGAGGATGATCAGACGCACCCCGCTGAAGAAGGCGCCTGGCCCCGACCGCATACCGAACGAGGCGCTGCGCCACCTACCCCCGCGAGCCATCGCGACGCTGGCGCGACTCTTCACCGGAGTCCTGCGGACCGGCCACTTCCCGCGCCCCTGGAAGCGGGGTCGCGTCATTATGATCCCCAAGCCCGGGAAGAATATTCTTCGTCCTGAGAGCTACCGACCCATCACGCTGCTGCCTACCATCTTGAAAGTCTTCGAGAAGCTGCTTCTGCCTCACCTGACGCCCCACATTCAGCCACGCGACGAACAATTCGGCTTCCGTCCGGAACACTCGACGACGCTCCAGCTTGCCCGCGTGCTGCACCACGCTGCGGCAGCCTTCAACAAGCGGGAGCACACGGTCGCTGTTCTCCTGGACATGGAGAAGGCGTTCGATCGCGTATGGCACTCCGGCCTCCTCTACAAGCTGTCCACATCTACTACTCCGCGTCGAGTAGTCAAGATTGTGGCCACCTTCCTGGAACACCGTCGCTTCCACGTGGCCGCGGAGAACGCTGTGTCCACCGACCGCGCCATCCTCGCCGGAGTGCCCCAGGGGAGCTGCCTCTCGCCCGTGTGCTATGGGCGTTACACCGATGACATCCCGGCCAGCGAGGGCGTAATGCTCGCGCTATACGCCGACGACGCTGCCTACATCACGACGTCCATCCGGTTGTCACACGCAGCGCACAAGGCCCAGTGCGCCCTAGAGGCCCTCCCCTCGTGGCTGAAGAAGTGGAGGCTGTCAGTCAACGTCCAGAAGACCCAGGCGATCGCTATATCCCGCAAGGTGCTGATGCCGCCGCGTCTCACACTCCTGGGGCAGGCCGTCGAGTGGTCCCCGATGGTGAAATACCTGGGGGTGACCATAGACCGCCGCCTCACCATGGCCCCTCACGTCAAGAACGTGATCGCCCAGACGCGTGCCGCTCGCACCCTACTCGCCCCGGTTCTGAGGTCCCGGCTATCGCTCCGCGTAAAGCTAGGCGTGTACAAGACTTACGTCCGGTCACGCCTAACTTATGCAGCCCCCGCGTGGTACGCGCTGGTGGGAGAGTGCAACAGGAAGCGACTGGACGCCCAGCAGTCGCTCGCTCTACGCACCATCGTCGACGCCCCTCGCTACGTGAGGAACGACGTGATAGCCCGGGACCTGAGAGCGGAACCGCTCCGGGACTTCATAGCTCGCCTGGCGGGGCGGATGTTCGCGCGCGCGGACCAGTCGCGCTGGAGCCACCTCCGCGGCATAGCGCCGTACCACGCGCGCCCGCCCGACCACAGGGGGCTGCCGCGCGAGCTCGCGCCCGCAGCCCCCGCCCCACCGGACTGACCACTCGGACTCGACGCCACCCTGACACCGGTTGACGATCGCCGGCCGGGCCTCCCCCAACGGGGTTTCACCCCGCCGGCTCGATCTCGCCGGTGTGAGAAGAACACCGGACATGACCATCGGAGCCTCACCCGAGGCCCCCACCCCAATGACCCAGCCATATCAATGGCTGGCGGCTGACACCGCTGCAGGGGGCTAACGCCCCGAACAGCATCCCCAATCCCCTGAGGGGGAATTGAGAAGACGTCCACTGCCGAGATTGGTAAACTACACAACGCTTAATTTTTATATCTGTTCTTATTAATATCAGTAAGAACGGGATAAATCCCACAAGTCAGCCTCCGTAGCCTAGTTGGTAGTGACCCTGCCTACGAAGCTGGAGGTTCCGGGTTCGAATCCCGGCGAGGGCATTATTTGTGTATTTATTTATCACAAATATTTGTTCCTTGGTCATGGTTGTATATGTATTTAAGTAAGTATCTATATGTATCTATCTATTATATATATCGTCGCCTGGTACCAGTGGCGTATCTAGGGGGGGGCAGGGGGGGCACGTGCCCCGGGCGCCGAATCAGAGGGGGCGCCAAATCGGCCAAAATTTTTGATATACTTTTGCATAATTTATTCATAAGAAAAATTAAAATTCATAAAATGCTAGACTGGTACAATTTCCCCGGGAGTCAAATTAGGAGGGGCGCCAAATTGACAAACTATTTTGATTTTTTTGTGCAAATCTGTAGGTAGGTATGCATAAATTTTAGAAAGGTACATTTTGCCCGGGCGCCAAATTAGGGTGGGCGCCAAATCGGCTAACATTTTGATCTCCTTGTGCATAATCAACACGTAAAGAAAATCTTTATGCGTAATTAAAAAAAAAATGCTAGATTGGTACATTTTCCACGGGCGCAATATCAGGGGGTGCTCCAAACCAGCCAAAAAAATGTATTTTCTTATGCATAATTTACACATAAAGAAATCAAAAATGTTTACTTATGCCGTTCACAAAATCCTAGAAATGTTAATTTTAAAACTTTATTTCAGAAAGCCCGTACCTACTGTATTTTTTTAGTCGTTTTCTTTAGATTTCACTTTTTTTCTCTCTTAACCGCGTAATGCCTTATTTGCAGAATTATTAATACCAAAAGTATGGAATCCAGTTTATATCCTGGTCCTACATGTACATATAGTACATGTAGGTACCTACTTATTAGCTTCAAACAAAGGCTATATTCGGACTTTCATACATTTGCAACCTTTGATTATAGGGAATGGATTTTTTTTATGGTAAACGAGCACCCCTAATGGCGTCTATTATTTTGACCAAGTCTCAGCTTCTTATGCTTTGACAGTTTCTGACTTATGTCACTTATACGGTTTTCAGAAAATAACGTTTATAGGGTTTCGTAGCCAAAATGGCTAAAACGGAACCCTTATAGTTTCGCCATGTCCGTCTGTCCGCCGCATAGTTCAGTGGCCGTTAATAGTAGAAATCTGCAATTTGGTACAGGTATACGTATGAATCATGCCAATAAAGTGATACAATAAAAAGTAGAAAAAAAATTAAATTGGTGATGTGGAGATGTTTTTTTTTATTTGCTGTAATTGTATAGTGTGGGTTATCATTGAATGGGTCTCTTAAAAAGAATAAGGGTCTTGAGAGAAAGTTTTTTTTCTAAAGTCAATATTTTCGGAGATAATCGCTCCAGAAGAAAAAAAATCGTGTACCTCCTCTAACTTTTGATCCGTAGGTCCAAAAACATGAATAAAATCATGAATCACTGTGCTTACAGAATAATTTAAAATAAAACTATTTTGAACATAATCGGCTCAGCCGTTTCTGAATAACACTGAGCATGGCCCAACATGCTCTAGGCCGGTTTTTTTCTTATTAACTACCCACATACTTTTTTTTAATTATTAGTCCGTATTTTATTAACTAAGACCCATCTTTACAGAAAATATTAATATCATTTGTTTAAATAAAAGAAGGAAATAAAAGGAATCGATGATGTTAAAACTTTTTTTATACTACTAGGTACTTCATACCTAAAAACTACTACTAATTTCTAAATTAGTTTTCTTATCAATCATTCACGTTAGTTGTATACACGGTGCTCGTGAGCATTCCGAAAGATTTTAATGATGAATTCCTGGGCATGTTAAGAGTATTTAATGTTGTATAAAAGTCAGGAACTACAGCAACTTCTAGATAATTAACTTTTTTTCGATAAAAGTTTTTCGACGTAACTCGTCATAAAACTTCTTTTTGATTGCAATGCTACCATAATGTGTTCTAATATTACCACACCTTTTACAATAAAAAAATAAGGATAAACTTGATGAAAAAACCTGTCCAAAAAAAATCATTTGAAAGAATTAATTTTAACAAATTTTTGTTATGATAAAAAGTGTTGAAAATGTTAAAATGTATTCAAAAAGTCAAAAAAAAAAGTTTTAAGTTAATTTGACATTAGGTCTCATAATATTTTTTATTTATTTTGATGTCTAGAATGCATAGTTAAAATCTTTCGCAATGCTCGCCAGCACCGTGTATAGATAAAATCACTGCTGGCCATAATCTAAAGTCACTAAATGTCTTGTTAGAATGTACAGTATCCAGTATGCCTAAATATACACAGACATTGTAGTTGAGGTAAGAAACATAATGAAAAGATATAGTCGAATTGAGAACCTCCTCCTTTTTTGAAGACAGATGAAAATCTTTGTTTCCTGTCTAGTAGGTTGAATTTTGAAAAATATTACGGAATCCTAAAAGTGAACCCTTTAAGTTCAGTTAAGGGGGGAAAGTGTCACTGACCATTATACAAGATTGATGATGGGCAGCAGCGTCATCATAGTGGACACATTACTGCGATCGCCAATCCGCTTGCCCAGCGTGGCGATTATGGGCATTTACCTCCTAATGCGTCTGTCTACGCATAGTTCATAGGAGAGGCCTACGTCCAGCAGTGGACTAACATAGGCTGATGATGTGAAGGGGGAGGGGGGCGCAAATTTGGCGCCTGCCCCGGGCGCCTTTTACCCTAGCTACGCCCCTGCCTGGTACCCATTACTACCCACATCACAAGCCTTAATGGAGCTTACCGTGGGACTAGGTTGATTTGTGTAAGATGTCCCAAGACATTTATTTATGTATTATTTATTTATAAGTGCCGTAACTCAATAAAAACTGTTACAACTCTTATCAACGTCGTATGTTACTGAATAAGCGGCCCTCCGTGAACTTCGAAATCCGCAAATTTCGAGGATGTGTCTCTTTCACTCTAATGACGCCTTCGTTGGCCATGTAAAATGACAAATAAAAGTACGGGAGTAGAAAATAGTAAATAATAATAATTAGCTATAATGTTAGCATGTGTAAATGACTTGTAACTAATGTTATCAATAAAGAATTGAATTGAATTGTAGGGGTGACAGTGGAAAATCCTCGAAATTTACGAATTTCGATTTTCGCGGTAGCAGGGCAGAATGTAAGATTTGATGATAGGAAACCAAAGATGGCAACCACAGATGATAGGATCTTGGAGAAATCGATTGAAGTTGTTTTTTTTTTCTTTTTAATTTGGTGATTACAATTTCAAAACTAGTAAGGTATTTGTCACCTAGTAAATTTTGATTGTGAATTAACATGACGGTATTGCTTTCGATATACAGACGCCATCAGGATGCTTAGCCAAGTTGCCAATCGCTAACGCTTTGTAGCGTATCGTAGTTTTCCCTCTCTATCACTCTTTCATGAGTGCGACAAAGACAGTTAGCTGCCTTTCGTTTACGATTGACGATGAAGCGCTAGCGATTGGCAACTTGGCTAAGCACCCAGATGTATGAGAGCGGTCAGGATGCTCACTAATATCTCAGCAGGGTGCTTAGCCAAGTTGCCAATCGCTAACGCTTAATCGTCAATCGTAAACGAAAGGCAGCTAACTGTCTTCGTCGCACTAATATGTAAGAGTGACAGAGAGGGAAAACTACGATACGCTACTAAGCGTTAGCGATTGGCAACTTGGCTAAGCATCCTGGTCTCTATTGTCATGGTGTTAGAGTGCACGTTCAGATATTTATGAGCAGCGGGCTCGCTCTGATATATCGTCAGATGTAATATGAATTGATGTAACCGCCAAATGACGATTTTTCAAGAGGGCCCATAAACGAATATAACATTTATAAAGTAGGTATGTTGTATTTTTTAGTTCATTATCCTATTGAAATTATGTTATATAGAGAGAATATAATATACAGGGCGTCCCAAAGTTATGGGACATGAAGGGAAAGTACCTTAAATATTGTAGATAGGATATTTTGCTGAGAAAAGACTTTTTTTTTGAAAATTAAAAAATACTGCATTAAAATATCAAAAAAAAAATGCTTTTTCCAGGCATAGAACCTACTTTAATAAGAAAATTTTTTTTTTCGTTTATAAAGTCATTCGAAAGAATGGATAAGAAATTTTTTTTTTCTTAAGGAATATATCTAAAACTAAAAGAATAACTAAACAAGTTTAGTTCAAAATTCGAAAAAAATTGTAATTGGTTCGATTTCCGGGTGAAGCAAGTAATTTTCTGAAAAACTTTGAATGCACATTTACTAAATTTTAAAAATAATTTTAAGTCTTCTTTCAGCAAAATACACTATCTACGATATTTAAGGTACTTCCCCTTCATGTCCCATAACGGACATTTGGAACGCCCTGTATAGAGGTCTATTTGACACTTAGTTACAAACTGCGCTGCGGCCACAGTTGTAGTAGAGGAAATGGCTGGCGCTTACTAAATATTTTAATAAAAATATGGAGATACGTTAATAATTTAATGAAAATCAAATCATCAATAGTGGATTTCGTAATTTAGCGTAACTGTTCTCACAAATTAAACCGAATTGCTTATGAGCCATAGGTACAATGCAGATGGTGCTTACAGCATTGACATTTATAAAAATGCGGTGAGTACAAGAATTAATTAATAAGAAAACAATTTGTTTGAAAATATTTATTCAAAACGAAACATCGAAATAAAAACACCATCTTATAAATAATCAACAGGTTCATATACTTTTAAAGTTTAACAGGTAAAAAATATATTAGGTATTGCGTTGAACTATTATGTACTGTATAGTTATTGATACTTAGTTTAACTCAATAAGTACTGCGCAAAATTTGGGCTTACAATTGTACATACGTATTTATTAAAAAAACGATATTCCGATATTCACCATGGGCCATTTAAATGTCTACCCTCAACTTCTTATATTATTCACTCAGAATCACGATTCGATTAAAATTTTTTAAAAATAAATACAATGTAACATTTTTTTCGCTCCATTTATTTAGTTCCTTGAGCTTTTTTTTTAGGAAAACTTTAATTTTAGTCAGGTTAGTAACGACAACTAAGCACTAATAAAGCACTAATTGGTTGTTCCTAAAAGTGAAAATGCCCCTATAGTCCATTAGGTAGTCATATAAAAACCGTTTTACGTCTGTCAGGATCGAAATTGCTCGTATAATCACGAGCTAGTAAGTAGAAAATGTAGATATATCATAAAAATAATTTCAAGAAAAACAGAATGTATAACTTTAAATAGGATACTAATACTTTCAGCCCTGATATGCGACCCTTTTCAGTAAATCGTCCCGTCGTGTATCTTTCTACGATTTACCTTTCTACGTGGTAAGCGATAAAGTAAGCGATTTAACTAAAAAACCTCACATAAGAAATTTAAGAAATAAGACTATCACACAGAAATCCGTTAGGTACATTTAGACCAAACGAGCATTCGCTCGTTCTATCCCCCACTACGAAATCAACGAATTTCGACGATTCACGTCTTGTGTAACGAACGAATTTCGTAGAGTCGGGGATAGAATGAGCGAATGCTCGTTTGGTCTAAATCCACCTTTAGATTTCAAAAAAATATTAATTATGACAGGTAGCACAATTAAAACCGTCACCAACTAAGCACTAGGTAACTGAAGTATATGAATAAACAAATAAATCTTAAATATACCATAGAAAAAAGTTAAATATCTAATAAGTCTCTGTAATCACAATCTGCTTATGAATCCAAAAGTATACACTTCATTTAGTTCATTTAATACTGAATAACATCATAATCTCAGTCTCGATATCTTACCTTACAATAAAAAAAATAAACGAGTGAATATCCGAGCGTTTCAACCGCCTAATTTTGGTGCCTACATTTTTGCCGAAGTTTCTATTGGTTACTATATGCTACTTTGTCATTTGAAGGAGACACGGTACCTTATACAAATGACGAAGTATAACATTGAGACGTTAAGGAACTTCGGCAAAAATTATGCCACCAAAATTAGGCGGTTGAAACGCTCAGATATTCACACACACCCCCTTATTCAATAACATTTCGTAACTTAGCATGCCGCTAAGCTAAGTATTGTTTGTCTCTTTCGATCTTAGAGACATATTGATATGGCCGAAAGTGACAAACAATACTTAGCGGCTTGCTAAGTTAGGAGACGTTTATGAATATTTGTGATAGTTTTTAATTTGAATACAAACTTAATTCGTAGACGGTGGAATTAGGAACTAATTTTGGCACGTACTCCTAACTTAAAACTAAGTCGCGACACTAGCGCCATGACGTATCACAAATATCTGTGTTGTTTGGCTTACAGCTAACAACGATGGACATGTTGCGTCTTTCTCTCACTTGAGTAGGAATTTGCAAGTGCAACAGAGAAGCAACACGTCCACATCGTTAGGTTAAAACCCTAGCGTTTCTATAAACAATCAATAGATGTCTCTAGTCACTATGTGTAATTGTATTCGAAAATGAAAAGTTATAATTATAAAAGTTGATTTTATGTAAGTTGAGTTTTATATACTTGATTGTAACATTATTTTTTAAGCTGAACGGTATTCTATGACCTGTTTCACAATCGGAAATATGTTAGATAAATGGACGTACTTATGCAAAAAGGAACCAAGCCACAAGAATTTTTTGTTCTAATTAACACCTAAACTCAAAACAAAAAAAAAATTTACAATGACAAATTAGTGTGGATTGGTTCCTTTTTGCATAAGTATGTCCAAATGTTAGCTGTCCTATTATATTTTGGATTGTGAATTAGGATAGGCCTTAAATATAGTAATACAATACTGAAATGTAAAAAAGTTTCTTGGGAAGTTTTTGATTTATTTTTTAGCCTTAAAATCATTTGCAGATATTGCCATACTAACATATAAAAATCACTTTGTAAAGCTTTACCCCCTTATTCATAAACGTTTGTTAACTTAACAAGCCGCTAATAATTGTTTGGCCCTTTCGGTCTTAACAATGTGTCCATTAGATTTTACGAAAGATCAGTAAGCAGTCTTGTTAATAATTTATATGCAAACTAGCCCCTACTTTACATATTTACCTATTATCAAGGCTAACAATAAAATATAAAGGTTATATAACATTTTATATTAGTATACTTTTACTCGATTTGTGATTTATCAATACTTTTCATAGGACCAGCCTATTTCGGCCACAACTTTTTAGCAGGAGGTATCTCCACATTATGTACCAAAGAGCAGTGTTTTTTCAACTCCGTATATTTCCTAAATTTAGAGTCACAAATCAAGCAATCAACAATCATTTTCCTCACATTATGGACCGACCATTCATGATCCCATTTTTCTTTTAAAGTTTTAAAATAGTTGCAACAAAATCGACATTTGAATTTGTTTAAAGTGTTCGCGTGAGCGCATTTTATATGTTTATTCAGCATTGATTCGAAATGGAACATTTTGTGGCAGAATTGGCACGGTATGGGTTGGTTTTTGTTGTGGTACTCCATGTGCTGTATTAGCATACGTTTAGAGTTGAATTTCCTGGCGCAAAGATCGCATTGGAGGTAGGTTGTTCCATGGATTTTTTTGTGCTTGGAGAAGTTGCTGGAATCGCTGAAGGATTTGTCGCAAAATGTGCATTTGTAGATGGTTAACTTGGCGTGTTCGCGGAGATGGGCCTTGTACCTGGAAATAAAACATAAAATAGGTAAATTATAAAATGGGATGTCATAATACCAAAGAAAAATAGACCTCAACCACCCAAGTGGCAAATCGAACCTACGTACTCAGCTTTCGCGGCTGATGCCTGTACCGCTCGGTGACTCGGTCTTCTTAAACCTTGGTCTATTTTTCTTTGGTATATGACATCCAATATTTATAATTTATATAGTATTAAGTAGTTTGACTACTGGGGAAAAAATAAAAACACTAATCAAAATAAATAATTTGATTTGAGTTTATACAGGGTGTAAGTCTAATACGGGCGAAGCTCTTAACAGGTGTTAGTTTACGACATAATAAGTACATTCAAATAACTTTTACTTAAAATTAGAGCAACAAAATTTTCCATACAAAATAATTCGGCGCGCAATGTAGAGCAACATCCGCGAGTTAGACTCGATGACAGCTAATTTCAAAAGCAGATGACATAACTACCATATCAACAATAACAAATGTTCGTACCTACATTGCTGCTCCGATAATCTTAAAAAAAATCCGTGGGGTCATAATTAAGAGTAACTTTAAAAAAACCTTGTAATCCATGATTACACTGATGTATCCCATGCCTGGTTTAATTGATCGCCCGTATTAGACTTACACACTGTATAGGTATATTGATTATTTCACGATTATCATACATATTGTAACGACGAACGGGTCTTAATCGCGTAAACTTACGTTTAATATTATCCTGATGTTTCGGGCATGACTTTATACCCGTGGTCGTAGACGTGGTAGTCTGCCTGCGCCCACGGGTGTAATGTCATGCCCGAAACATGTCTCACGCAGTGACTACGATATTTAAGGTACATTTCCTTCATGTCCCTTAGTTTTGAGGCACCCTATATATAATGATCATCATCATTATGACGGATGACAATCTAGCATTGCATGAAAACGTGTCGTAAGCGACACTGTCGTTAAAATACTTTTGAAAAATTAAATTAGTAAGCTAAATTACGGTATAATAATAACATATCTAGGCTTAGATTGACAGTATTTCCTAGCAACTAGCATATTTTATTAGGGTAGCTACCATAGCGACACGTAAGTGACAAAAAGTAAATGTTTTCATGGAATCCTCCCAATGATGAATATTAAAATGATGATGACAACGATGACGATGATTACTGTGATAGTAATAACGAGGAAAATGTGAATGATGATACTGATGACAATGCTGATACCTGTCAACTTTAGTGAAGGTCTCAGACTGGCACACCTCGCACTGTATGTTCAGAGTCCCGTTGCTGCTGACCGGGATCTTGTCTAGAGTACTCTTGATGATGTGCTCTATGAGAGATGACAATGCTGTAAGGTCCGACCGAGATCTCGGTCTCGGTCTCGGTCTCGGCATTCTCGGCCAAAATCGAGCCGAGGGATACCTCGGCTCGATACCTTTCGAAAGGGATACCTTTCGGCTCTCGGCCATAAATGGCCGGGACTCTCGCGATTTTATTGGTGTCATATTGACATGAACTGACTTCAATTTCACTTTAAAATGAACGGAAGGAATAATTTAAAGTAAGCGACCCCTATCATACCATCGATAAAAATACCTAAAATTCGAATACCGGTTTTTGGGGTACCTACATAAAAAAATTCAAAATAGAAAATTTCAAAAAAAAAATGCTGTATTTAGTTTGACGTTGGACTTGTATAGGTATTTGCTAGGGATTTTTTATGTAATTTATACGTTTTTTATCCTTTCTACCAAGTCTCGGTCTCGGTCTCGGTCTCGGCCGAGAATCAAATTTATTCTCAGTCTCGGTCTCGGTCTCGGCCGAGACTAAAATATGGGTCTCGGTCGGACTTTACAATGCTGATAGGTACCTGTCGACTTTAGTGAAGGTCTCAGACTGGCACACCTCGCACTGTATGTTCAGAGTCCCGTTCCTGCTGACCGGGATCTTGTCTAACGTACTCTTGATGATGTGCTCTATGAGAGATGACAATGCAGTAAGGTCCGACCGAGATCTCGGTCTCGGTCTCGGCATTCTCGGCCAAAATCGAGCCGAGATATCTCGGCTCTCGGCCGTAAATGGCCGGGACTCTCGCGATTTTATTGGTGTCATATTGACATGAACTGACTTCAATTTCACTTTAAAATGAACGGAAGGAATAATTTAGAGGAAGCGACCCTTATCATACTATCGATAAAAATACCTAAAATTCGAATACCGGTTTTTGGGTTACCTACATAAAAAAATTCAAAAATAGAAAATTTCCAAAAAAATGCTGTATTTAGTTTGACGTTGGACTTACTATAGGTATTTGCTAGGGATTTTTTATGTAATTTATACGTTTTTTATCCTTTCTACCAAGTCTCGGTCTCGGTCTCGGCCGAGAATCAAATTTATTCTCGGTCTCGGTCTCGGCCGAGACTAAAATATGGGTCTCGGTCGGACCTTACAATGCTGATAGGTACCTGTCGACTTTAGTGAAGGTCTCAGACTGGCACACCTCGCACTGTATGTTCAGAGTCCCGTTCCTGCTGACCGGGATCTTGTCTAACGTACTCTTGATGATGTGCTCTATGAGGTGACGCTTCAGGTCTCCGATGCGATCGAAGATCTTTAGGCACACGTCACACACCTAGAAAGATAATAATTTATAACTTATTGTATACTTTGCCGTGTATAAATATGGCTGAGACGGCTCATATTTTTTTTTATGTGACTAAGGTAGACAACTGCCCTCTCAGCCCACCTAATGCAAAGCAGAAACTGAGGCCCATGGACATAGTGACCAAAAAATCGCATATGCGCTGCCTACCCTGAGGACTTAGATGGATTGCCTCTATGCCAGTAATTACCCCGGCTATCTTACCCACAAACCGAATCACGGAATTATATTTAGCGGCAGGTTAACGGGTAAGACGAGGTCCTACCACCAGCAAAATAGTTTTAGTTTAGTTATAGACAAGCGATTTATCATTCATAATTGGACGTAGTTAACAACTACGTCCAATTATTAATACGTTAAAACTTGTTTATTTATTTTCCTTATTTCATGTCTTGCATCACCTACTGTTTTTTTTTTTTTACTGGTTGCATTGTTTCATTGCCCAAAGGTTGTCTGGAAGAGATCCCTCTTTAGCGATAAGACCGCCTGTTGTGTTACCTCTACCTTTAAGATACGAATTTTTTGTTATCTCCTTTTTTATGTTACGAGGTGTGCAATAAAGAGTATTGTATTGTATTGTGTATTGTAGTTTAGCGAAAAGGATCCAACATTTTTGTGGACTAGATCGGTTTTCTATAAACTATGTCCATTTGTCCAATTTATAAATTCATTCTAATACGTTGTATTGTAAAACGCTCCAAATTAAACTTGTTGGTGGCTTCAAAACCAACATCTAACGCATTTTATTATTCATCACCATCAGCCTATGATAGTCCACTGCTGGACGTAGGCCTCTCCTATTAACTATGCATATAGATAGACGCATTAGGAGGTAAATGTCCATAATCGCCACGCTACATCTAACGCATATTTTATAAATATTATAATATTGGACTTGGTTCTCAGTTCACATTTGTTTTTGATGGGATTTATTTTTCACAAACATTTGTCCTGGGTAGCGGCTGTCTAAGATATTTAACCCTTAAATGCATGACTTTTTCTTTTCGTTCCAAAAACTAAAAGTGCATACCTAATAGCGTGGCAAGCACGAAAAAAATAGAAAAAAAATCTGTGGACATATTTTGGGTGGAATTTCTACTACTAATCAAAATTTCGATACATCATACATTATACATTTTTTGCAAAATCGTGCATAATAAAACATGCAAATATTATTTACTTTTAGATTGAAAAGTATATTAAATTCAGTAATTGTAAAATCGATATCACAAAACCCAATATAAAATAATTTCTTACTTAGTTAAAAACCGCTAAACGCACGCAACGAAAACAAATTTCCGCCATCTTGCTTACAAACACATGTAATTTTTTTATACAGTTACGCCCACGAATCAATAATAAGTTTGAAAGTTCATTAAATTTCCTTGCAAAATGAACCTTAAGTACATAATACCTATACATTATCTAGTTTTCAAATACCAACTACGTTTTGGTTATGTACCTACGATACATCGTACACCATGCATTTAAGGGTTAAGTATCTATATAATATAATAGATATATGTAAATATTATATTGATGATATATAGATATAGCATACGGAGCGCTCAAAAATATCTGAACACGCCTATCGTTACGGCAATGAAGGCGTGTTCAGATATTATTGAATGATCCGTATGCTACGATATATCTGAATTCTGATGGCTACTCTGATTGGTACCCGCATCACAAGCCTTAATTGACATCGTGGGACTAGGTCGATTTGTGTGACATGTCCCAAGATATTTATAATTTACTTATTCATAAATAAATACATACCTTATTACACTTCCTATACTGCCTTGTCTTTCCTTTCGACCCAAAAATCTCGTTCGACATAACTTTAGCTATAACAGAATCCGCCCTCCTAATATCCTCATCCTTCACACTGTTATCCAAATCCGACTTTTCCAAAACATCAGACTTCTCCAAGATGTCAGACTTATCTAAAATGTCAGACTTTAGCTGTATAATGTCAGACTCGCACGATTCATCTAAAGCGCTCAAAGTTTCAAAGTCAGATTCGTTATGTTCTTTCTCATGGTCTTTTAAATCCATTCTTTTATCGGTTTTAAAGTCGCAATGCTCACACATGAATATACAATGCGCTTTGGCCACATGACTTCTTAAGCCATCAGGTTTAAGATAAGTTTTAGAACAGTAGATGCAAGCGTGTTTGCGAGAATGGATCTTATTGTGTGCTCGTAGAGTGAATTTTGAGGCGAAGACTTTATGGCACTTGCTGCATTCTAGGTCAGGGTCGCCATGTGACATGCAATGTTGCTCGAATTTCTTCTGCGATTTGATGTTCTTGCCGCATTCTGTGCAAAGGAATTTGATCTCGCCTACTGTTCTGCCGTCGTAGTTTCTGTAACAATCATCATCATTTTTTTTTAATTTATTGAGAAACAAACAGTCGTACAGTTACAATGAACAAATGACAAAAAAAATATCGAACAGACCTTTAGTTTCATGAATTTACAGATAAAAACAATACGTCGCTAAGTCATCAACATCATCATCAGCCTATGATAGTCCACTGCTGGACGTAGCCTATTAACTATGCATATAGAATTATAGACGCATTAGGAGGTAAATGCCCATAATCGCCACGCTGGGCAAGCGGATTCGCGATCGCAGTAATGTGTCCACTATGATGACATTGATGACGCTGCTGAAAATCATATTTTATCAAATAATGGTCAGTGACACTTCAATCCCTTAGTCGACTCTTACGACACCCGCAGGAGTTGGGGTGATGACAAATGTATTCATACTGCCGTCACCACACGGCCTAACAATAATCATCATCATTTCAGCCATAAGACGTCCACTGCTGAACATAGGTCCCTTTGGACCTCCACATATGGACGAATCAACTTTTTCTGTCTGTTATTGCCATGGTTATGGTCACCCGAGTCACGCTGGTTTTATGCAAAATTATGCTACTTAAATTATCCAAACATGCATTTTTCTAGCGTCAATAAGCACTTTCCTTAAATAGATAAATAAATATCTTGGGACATCTTACACAAATCGACCTAGTCCCACGGTAAGCTTAATTAAGGCTTGTGATGTGGGTGCCAGATACATATAGATACTTAAATACATAGACAGCCATGACCAAGGAACAAATATTTGTGATAAATAAATACACAAATAATGCCCGCGCCGGGATTCGAACCCGGAACCTCCAGCTTCAGGGTCACTACCAACTAGGCTATGAAGGCTGACAAAAACTTACGTTAGTCGTTAAGATACGAGTGATGATCATGAAAGTTTAAATCAATATATGGACTGCATGTTTGCATAAATTTAATAAATAAAATAAATAAATCAGCCGAATGACGCCTATTGCTGAACATAGGCAGCAGTGGACGTATTTCGTTTGATATGATGATGATGAACTTACCTGGGGCTTATATGGTCCCCCACCATGTGCTGACGAAACTCTATGATCTGATCGAAGATCTGCTTACATTTATCGCATTGGTACTTCTTCTGGCTCGGGTTTCCGTACTCGGGTTCTTCTGGAAATTATTAAACACTTATTTAATATTCCAAAGGTACTCCTGACGAGGGTCCTCTTCATCATCATCATCATCATCAGCCAATTGACGTCCACTGCTGGACATAGGCCTCCCCCAGAGAGTTCCACAAAGATCGGTCGTGAGCCGTCCGCATCCATTGGACACCCGCAACCTTCCTCTTAATGGGTCGAAACCAGTGAGTTGCCCGGCTTGCTCAATAACTTCACAGTGTGAAAGTAAAGCCCAAGCCAAAGGCGCGGTCTTTCTTTACTTCACATGACTATTTCATACATTTCTGTCAATATCTCAGGGTTTGTATGGAATATCAGAATCGTCCTCAGAATGAACCCTCTAAAATTTGGCCGAAGAATAAAAACAATGAGCCTGTATAGCTCCATCTACCGTCAACAATAGCAACTGAACATTTCATCACTAAATTACGAATGGTAGTCATTTAAAAAAAAAAACACAAGCTTACTGGCCACCTGATAGTAAGCCGCTACTATGTACAGCTTGGCAAAAAAGAGTAGAAATTAAAAAGTAGCAACATCGTAGTGTCGTCCCTTTCAAATCAATATGCGTGAGAAAACGGGACGATACTACAATGTTGCCACTTTTTAATTTCTACTCTTTTTTGGCAGGCTGTAGTTGCCGATTTCTAAGAATGAACATTTGACAGTTAAAGGTGCGTTCAGGCCAAAAGAGCATTCGCTGTTCTATTCCCCGCTCTACGAAATCAACCAATCACGTTTTGTGTAACGATCGAATTTCGTAGAGTGGGAGGTTAGAATAGCGAATGTTCGCTGGGTCTGAATGCACCTTTAGAAATGAGCCTTATATTTGACGTAAAGACTATGGGAAAAATGGTGAGTCTTACCCTCATATTAATAAGGTTTAATCTATAACTGCCAAAAGTTCTTTCTTAGAAATCTGCAACCATAGCTATTATCAAGGCTGCCAAGTAGTTACATTACAGCTGGGTCGCGTTTTATAAATTTACAATTTACAATTTCGCTGTTTGCCTCTCACATATTGGCCAGAAAGAGAGGCAAACAGCGAAATTGTAAATTGTAACTTTATAAAACGCGACCCTGATGTCAAAAATATTAATAAGGTTTAGGTGCCAAAATAGTACATTACGACACAAGTGCGAAAAACATAAAATTCGAAACGAGTTGCGATGTTTTAAAACACGACCGATAGCGAGTGTTTTAATTTTTTTGTTTTTTTTAGTGCAGAATCTGGACTGCAGATGGCCCTCCGAAGTTTTGGAACTGACGTAAAATTACACAATTTACACACTTCTCGCACTAGAGCCTAAAAAAGGCACCATCTGTACTAAAAAACGTCGCACGAGACACGTGCAAAATCTAAATTCGTAACTCGTGTCGATTTGAAACACTCGCTATCGGTCGTGTTTTAAAACATCGCGACTCGTTTCGAATTTCATGTTTTTCGCACTCGTGTCAATCGTGTCATAATGTACTATTACACGACCTTAATATCAAAGCAACAAAGTTGTGTACCTAAATATATTTTAGCCACCTAAACCGTTACTATATTTTCGACGTCGACTGTACCGCCACCGCCGCCAGCCCTTTACAAAGAGGAGACTCACTGCCAAAAAAAGACAAGATCAAAACATTTGTTGTGCCCCATCGTCGACACAGCGCATCCTCATCGAGCGCTGGTGATTTTACTCACAAACAAGAATACAACACAATGATATAGTAGGTACTTCTTTAAATAATAATAAAATAGATCTTGTGTTCCCTTTCATTTAAGAGAGGAGGCCTGAACCCAGCAGTGCCACATGTATAATTGTATAGACATGTGTAATAATATATATTAAATATTATCTTGTGTTATTTGTTATTTGACTGTAGTTTTGGAAAAATTGGAAACAAAACCTCTCTGTGTCTCTAAACAAAATGAAATATAAATTGGTTACTTTCTACCTACATTATAGTAAAACCAAACATTCAATTTATATTTCTCGAACTATACCTTCAGTAATAATATGTCTTACAATATGTTGTCCAAATTTTAAATGATCAATCAATATCAGATATATATTAGTGAAGGTAAAGTTTATTAATGTTTTTAAATATGATATGTTATATCACTACCCAAGTTCTACATATATTGTTGAAATGTACTTCAGTAAATATGGCAAAATATCAGCATTATAGTTATGATTTTTTGGCACCTGAATTTAATATTTATCAAAATTATTTATGGCTAAGAAAATAATAAGATACACTTACCATACACAACCCGGGAATTAACTTCTTCCTTCACCGAACACACAAGATACGGATCATTCATAGCAATCTTCTGTATAGTCTGCCCGTAATGAGAGTCATGGCCGAGAAACAAAATAGTTTTCCGCTGCTTCGTAGACGACTGTATGTCAGATGACATGAGTTGCTTCAGAGCTTCATTCTCACTTGGCAAACCTATGTATTTCCTTTCTTCTCTAACTCTATTCTCCTTCTCTTGTAAAATCTCCTCCGGTAAATTAGAGAGAAACACACCACACTCAAATTCATCTTCTTCATATAGATTGAAATTAGGATCTGTTGTGTTTTGCTGGGTACTCGATTCGCTGACTTGAACTTTCCGGAACTTCTTATGCTCGAATTCGTCTGTCGGGTACGTTGGAGGCTCTTTGTTGTAATTATATACATTCTGTGTGATGTATGTGTTATGTTGTTCGACAGTTATGTGATTTGTCCTTGTGTTGTGATAAATGGAATAATGTCCTTGTTGGTCCGTGTCGTAATGATTATATACAAATGGACTCCTTGCAGGGTCTATCCAAACTTGACTTTGGTTCAACGCATCACCTATCTGATTCCCTGATTCGTCCACCAGCACAGAAATTAGGTCATTATCATTATACTCCGTAGGAGCATTTTCCTTTGTATGATTCTGGCATAGGTTCATATCATAACTTTCTATTAACTTCACGTTACAAAATCCCGTGTAAATACACATTTCGTTCCCATCTGTGTCGGGAGAAGAAATATTCAACTCAATAAATACATTGTCGGACACTTCGCAGTTGGTTTCCAGTGTGGTGCACTTTTTGGGCAGCAACAGCACAGGGTAACCTTGCGAATTCATTGTGGCGGTACCTTGGTCCATCTTTCAGAAACCTAATCAGAATAAAAACATTGTGAACTACCGTGATTTGCTTAATTTTCCTAATTGAAGGTGTTTTCAAGAATATTTTCACAATTTATGTAGTAAAATGCAGGTAAATTTCACTTACCACGTGTTTCGATGGTGCGTAGCTCGACGGGGTAGATGAAGAAGAGACGGAGATTTGAATTTCGAATGGAAGGTAGACAAAACTGGTCTACCCTCGTATTTCGTCATTTTGTTTGGATATATCACGTCACCTGTTGTTTCTAAAATATATCTAGCCACAGTTTGATTAGTCTGCAAAGAAATGATTACCTTAAATTTTAAATAAACATTTACTTTAAATTCTCAATTGAAATAATTGTCTAAAAACTTTGAATGAATTTCTTCGTTAACTTCACAAACTTTGCAGGCAAAACAACGATTTGTTTAATACGTCACGTGATACACAAAAACAACCTTATTACCATGGCGCAAGGGTTGTTGTGGTCGCAAAGCCTAACGTGGGATAAATGCGAGAACCTTTTGACAATTGAGTTTCGTTTAGAAATCGTAAACGTCAAATAAATAAAAGTTTTTACCCTCTCTGCTGAAAATTCATTAAATAAAAATATTGTTTTAACCTGCTTATCAAAACTTTATTTCGAAGTAAAGTTAATATTGAAATTAATTAGTATACGCTTTAATCACACTAGTGGTCGGGGCAACGACCGTATCAGTTGGAAAATATTTATGACCTAAAAACAAGGAAGAATGACTCAAATTAAGCACTGCACTAATTATCGGATAAAGACAACAATGAAAATAATTAACGGCATCATTTTGAAGGACATTTACAGGTAATCAGTCATCACAAAATAGAGATAATTGTAAATATTATGAACATATAAAGAGACGATAAAGTTATGGCTCATCATAACAGTGGTTGGTATTTATTCGTCAATCATGTATTTTCTAGTTCTTTTATTCGTACAGTGTCTTTTAGTAATATCTACGGGTAAGTTTACATAAACTATGCTGTGAATTGCTGTGTGCCTGTGTTGTACATTAGTAGGTATGTAATGTATGCTAATTGGGGTCTACTTTAACCACCTCTAATGGGAAGGTTTAATAAGTATTAGGTAGTTAACTCTAACTACATTACATGACAGTATTTTTCACAGAACTGTGTCTGTCTGTAACGAGTACCGTCGAGTCTCGTCTCTTCACCTAAAATATCTTCGCCTAGTGTAAAAAGCTGAAGTTTTCTTATTAATTTTACGCTGCACAGAAAATTACTAAATAGCAAGTATGAAAAACATGTAATTCGCTAGCTGACCGTTTCCCTTGAAAATAAGGCGAGAACTTCAACTTTTCACGCTAGGTGAAGATAGGTATCCTAGGCGAAGTTACGTGAATCGACGGTAACGTTTCCAAAATACAGTTTATAAGTACCTATACCTAACATTAAATCATATTTGCAAATTATTATTGTTTATTTGTAATGTGCAGTGTTGCCTGCCGTGAAACTGTTCACGTGATGGCCTCATCGGAAGACCAGCGCTGGCACTCGCTAGCAACATGCTGAGATGAGGCCATTTCGTAGCATACACGCTTTTATTTGTAAAATTATTTTTCGTTGATATATATTGTGGTTTTTTGTGTATGTGTATGTTGCGAATAAAGTTATTTCTATTTCTATTCTATTTCTATATAATATGGATTAAGTTACTGCCTATTTACCTGTGACTGTGAAAACTGATTTGTGAAAATCACTTTAATTACCTAGCGATTTTGCAAAGGTCATTGGGCGTTTTTGACCCGCTTCATGATTTTTCGCGTACAGAGACCAAACTAGCTTTAAAATAAAGAATTAAATCTCACTTTTCTAAATATATAATTTTTCCGTATGTATCAACCAGGAAAAAAAAGTTATACGATTTTTTTTTCAGAAATACTTAATGTTTTTACTTTGAGCATTGTATAATTGCGTAAACGGTTGTGACCTACTTTTCTGGTTTCGCCTTGCAAGAATGCGACTCATACCACCCAGTAGCACTTACGTTTACCTACATTCCTAGCCCTATTTCGTTTGTGTACGCAGTGGGTCAGATGCCCGAACAAAATGCCCAATGACCTTTCAATTAATTGTCAGCCTCTGTTGCCTAGTTGGTAATGATCCTGCCTACGAAGCTGGAGGTTCCGGGTTCGAATCCCGGCGAGGGCATTTTTTGTGTATTTATTTATCACAAATGTTTGTTCCTTGGTCATGGCTGTGTATGTATCTAAGTATCTATACGTATCTATCTATTATATATCGTCGCCTGGTGCCCACAACACAAGCCTTAATTGAGCTTACCGTGGGACTAGGTTGATTTGTGTAAGATGTCCTAAGATATTTATTTATTTATTTAATGGTAATGGTAATATACATACTAACTGTATTCTTAATTTACAATTAATTTTCCAGGTCTACCACTCGAAGATTCCTACACCCCTCAAGACTTCTACAACCGTCAGGACCAATCCGGGCGTCTCGTAGGAGGTTCCAATGCACCTGAAGATTACGCGCCACATATGGTGGCGCTGGTCATCGGCGTGAACGTGAGGAGCCTTGTATGCGGGGCTGCGCTTGTGACCGTGGAGCATGTGGTGACGGCAGCACATTGTACCGATGCGTTGGAGTCGTGGGACACTGGAGAGCTTATGCCGTAAGTTCAGGGTGCTTAGACAAGTTGCCAATCGCTAGCGCTTCATCGTTAATCGCAGGTAACTGTCCTTGTCGCACTAATATGAAAGAGTGACAGAGAGGGAAAACTACGATACGCTACTAAGCGCTAGCGATTGGCAACTTGGCTAAGCATCCAGTACCCTGCATTTTCTCCGAAAATTCTATTTTCGAATTTCACTTCCTAACCAACTTTTTTTTCATTCGGTGGTTAACTTTTGGCATTAATTATTTCTTGACCATTTCATTTCCCAACCCCATAGTTGCAAAATACTTTTAGTCCCATTTTTATCGTTTATCGCTCTATCTGTCACTTTTGAACTTACATACTTGTTAGAAGACTTAAGAGGTGACAGCAACAAGGAACAAAAAAAATCAAAGTTTCTGGCAGGTACTAGGTTGGCTGACAAATCGTAGGTATGCGATTTAGTTTGATTCATTTGTGTGAACTGCCGTAAGTTCTAAGCACGGAAACTTCTACCACTATACGGATTTAACGCATACTATGAGAGTTGGTGGCGTTAATTTAGCTTTATCGTCTGCGTAACGTAACTTACCTATATCCTTCTCGAATTTTTCAATTTCATTATGCGAATATCGCTCGGGGCAGCGCCCTAATTTCGCTCCCCTTCCCTAAGTTTATTTGTTAAAAATTAACACCTAATACTGTCATTTGATTAGCAAAGTAAGACACAATTGCATGTATACCTACATAGGTAGGTTAGGTACTAGGTACCCTTACTAAATAAATCATTCATAAATGAATTCATGCAGGATAGCGATGTAGACATGATATAGGTAGTAGCGCTTCATAATTTCCACACAATTTAGTTAAGGAAAATTGTTATACTAAGCTTTATGTATTGAAAATTAATAATATACCTCTATTTATAAGTAAATTGCCATACTCCATCGGGGTGCCATGTGAACTCTTTCCTTTACTGTAACAACTTATGTATTTACCATGGTTTGCAATAAATGATACTTACTTACTTACTTACGATGCGACACAAGTGTTAACTTGTGGCCCGAGAAACTGAACCTAACGAAGTAGGCCATTTACGAATTCAGAGCTAGTATTCAATAAGAGATTTATTCTTAATTTACTCAGGCATAAAGAAAGCAATATTATTTTTCCGATTTTGCGCCCCTCCTGATTTGGCGCCCGGGCTCACGAGTACCCCTTGCCCCTACTTAGTTACGCCACTGATACTGAGTTTTTGTGATGATGACAAAATATATAATATATATTATGTCCTTAATATCTTCTATAACTTGCAGAACTACGCGAGGCCAGCTCGGAAGCAACTCCCTATCTCACGGCTACCAAGAAATCCGATTCTCCAAGCACCAAAGCCACCCTGATTGGAACCGATTCACCATCAAAAGCGACATCAGCGTGCTATGGCTGGCAGAAAGGTTGAAGAACGCTCAGCCGATAGCACTGAGCTTCAAAAGGATTGAGGGGGGTGTCCCGCTTACTATTACTGGGTGGGGGAGGTTATCTGTAAGTATTCAAATTTTTCGTCTAGTATACAGTGTGTTAGCATGACCTGGGACACCCATGAGAAAAAGCGTCTCGCGGGGCGAGGGGAATGACCATTTTTTCTACATATGAATTAACGGACCTGGATCAAACAACTTTGTAGGACCAGAACCATTTGTAGGACTCTCACAAGGAACCATTAAAACAGCCATGAAAGAGCGAGTTAGATGGAAGCACCAGGAAGAGTGGAACAATCTAACGGGGCTCAGGCATTCAAAGCTCTTTATGCACGAAATAGACTCGGGCTGGAGCAAAAAGCTTGGGAAATATAGCAAAAGACAACTCAAACTCATAACGGGGGTGTTTACGGGACACTTTGGGGTCAAAACTCTCTTGGCCAAAATGGGTCTTTCTGACAGCAACAGCATAGACTGTAGAATGTGTGGCGAGGAAGAAGAGACCAATTATTGTTATATATTGTTTGGGGTCTGGTATGCCTCGTATGCCGAAGATTAAATTGTGCAATGTGCATGCCTAAACGTGCATTCCCGGGCTTGAATTTAGTGCCTGAAATATCACCTGGATGCTTAGCCAAGTTGCCAATCGCTAGCGCTTAGTAGCGTATCGAAGTTTTCCCTCTCTGTCACTCTTTCATATTAGTAAGACAGTTAGCTGCCTTTCGCTTACGATTGACGATCAAGCGTTAGCGATTGGCAACTTGTCTAAGCACCCAGTGCCGTCACCAGACGAATTAAATATTAAGTAAATGTGGCCCAAATAGATATTGGATAGGTACATAGCAAAGTTTAATATCTTTGCAATATTATTTCTCGAACTTGAAACGGTAAAGATTATGCGATTTCAGGATGATGTGGTCATCATTGACCCGCGGAGTCAAGGAAAAAATCCAATGGTAAGATAGCTTATTCCGCTGAACTAAAATATCTAATAAAATAACTTTGGCGAAGCTACTAAATTCTTAGGTATCGTTAAAAATTGGCTTATACGAAACAAGTTTCTAGATATTCACGAATTCCTTACATCCGAATAGTTACTAACTTTGCATTAGTATAGTTGTTATAGTTTATACAAATCTCGATGATATTATACCTCCGTGTTTGATTAAGTACTGATTTTTCAATCCCCAGATAACAGTAACTGTCAAATAAATGTTAGCTCTATCCTTTTTTGACTGATGACCAGCGATAAGGATGGTAATACTTTTAACTGACGGATACTTTTAACTGAGAATTGAAAAATCAGCCCTAATAAAGTGCATTTGGCAGGAATCGTAGGGTTTTGTTTTGTCAGATAGGAGAAGACTAAACTTAGGTACCTATTTTCAGGCAGTAGGAGCGCTGCCCGATCGCCTGCAAAAGTTGCTAGTACACTCCTTGACCCACAAAGAGTGTGAAGAGGGAATAAGGAAGGCGAGAGAAGAGCTGGGGCCTTCTCCAGACGTGGATAAACATGTTGAGATCTGCACTATGCATAAACTTGGTGCTGGACAAGGGACGTGTTTTGTAAGTATCCCTTTTACTCAAGCAGAGGCGTAATTAGAGGGACAGAGAGGTGCAAGTACACTCCTTGACTCATGAGGAAAGAGTAAGGAGGGCAAGAGAAGAGCTGGGACCTTCTCCAGACGTGGACAAACATGTTGAGATCTGCACTATGCATAAACTTGGTGCTGGACAGGGGACGTGTTTTGTAAGTATCCCTTTTACTCCAGCAGAGGCGTAATTGGAGGGACAGAGAGGTGCAAGTACACTCCTTGACTTATGAGGAAAGAGTAAGGAGGGCGAGAGAAGAGCTGAGACCTTCTCCAGACGTGGATGGACATGTTGAGATCTGCACTATGCATAAACTTGGTGCTGGACAAGGGACGTGTTTTGTAAGTATACTTTTTTTGTGATGGCATTAAGAATAAATTTGCCATCACCCCAAATGTTCCCGTGGGTGTCGGTAGAGTCGACTAAAGGATTGAAGTGTCACTGACCATTCAATTTTATTGAACTTTGATGATGGGCAGCAGCGTCATTGTAATGGACACATTATTGCGATTGTCAATATGGCATTTTACTATGGGACAGTGCTGCCAATTCAGAGACTAACCCCCTTATTCATAAACGTGTGTTAACTTAACAAGCCGCTAATAATTGTTTGTCCCTTTTGCTCTTATAGAATCATTGTTAAGACCGAAAGGGACAAACAATTATTAGCGGCTTGTTAAGTTAGCAACCGTTTATGAATAAGGGGGTAACACTATTTTTGTTCTGCAAAAGAGGACTATTCCATATATAAAATGTTAGAGACTCACTTAGTGATAAGTTTAAGGTTATTAATATAATGACATTGTATTCTCAATACCATTATTTTAGGAAAAACATACATAATATTACTAGAAATAAACATAACATACTAGAAATTCCATTCCAGGGTGATTCAGGCAGCGCACTATGGCTGGAAGAGAACAAGAAAGGAAGGGTAAAGCGGTCAGCAGTGGGTCTAGTGTCGTGGGGGTTCCCGTGTGCCCGCGGGCACCCAGACATGCAAGCTCGTATCAGCGGATTTAAGGAGTTCTTAGTCTCTGCTTTAGGGTTATCGAAGGAGGATTATGAGGAATAATGTATGCGATGGAAACACCGTATTTGTTCCGAGGTCCTATTTGACTATACGTAAAGGGTCTACAGCTAGAATTTGGAATAAAACAATATCTTTGTATGATTAACAAATGTCATTATTGGGTATTTAAGTCAGCCTTTTTAGTGAAACTTTCCACTTTGTCGCTTCCATAAGGATGATTAGATTATTCATGCAAGGAAACAAGCTTATTCCGTTCTTCTGGTTAATGGCAAAGTAGGTCGTTTTATAACAAAAAGGCTCACATACGTAGTTGTTTGTATCGTCTAGTAGGTACATGAAGTGTTGAAATAAAAAATATTTTTTAAGTAAACCAAGTCGTTTTAGTATTAACCTTTTACTTTTAATCATCTTTTAGGGCATATGATCGAAATCATACCCTTTCCCTTTCTTTATACCAATTGTATTTTCTTCAAGCCATAGTATCAGCTATAGAAATCATACCCTTTCCCTTTCTTTATACCAATTGTATTTTCTTCAAGCTATAGTACGTAGGGCATATGATTTCGATCATATTTATTATTGTACTACAAAAAACCTGTAACAAAAACATGTAATTTTTTGTATTACAAAAAACTTGTAACGCAAACATGTAATCCAAAAAAACCCCACGATTCAGGATTTTTTGAGTCCTGCCCGTTAATGGGTTGAGCGGTCAAGAACAGAAAAAAACTATGTAAATGTGTATTAATCCGCTTAATGTTTGTTTAAACGACGTGTGACGTGATAAGTGCTGACTCGAACATTTCGGGAGCGATTAATGTCCATGATGCATACAATGTTTTTCATCACACTTGCCGACAAAAAATACGTTTTAAAACATATTGTTACTGACATTTCTATTACTCCCTAGGGAATTTCACTTTTCTATTACTCCCGCTACGCGCGCAAGCAATGACGCGCTTAGACAGCAAGTATGATGAAAATAGTACATAGTGCATCTAGGGAGGTAAGTACGGTATTACTAAGTGTTAGAAGCCTGACGCCGTAGGCGGAGGACTTTTAATGACTTGAGTTAGTATGCCTCTTACTGACCGTGATGAATACAATGTCTTCCATCAAATTTGCGGACAAAAAAATAATTAAGTATAAGACAAAATTTATATATATTTTTTAGAGAAGTGAAATTAGGGAAACAGCAAGGGTGATGAAATAGCACATTACTGCAGATGCCAGGAAGCCAAACATAGCAGGCTGTGTAGGTATATTCGTAATAGAAATACAAAGCCTGCTATGTTTGGCTTCCCGGCGAAGCAAGTAAAATGCTTTTTTCAAACTTGGAATCGCAAGTGAATTTCACATAAAAATAAGTTAAAGAACGAAACGAATCCACAATAGCTCGAAAGTACAATAGGTATAAAGAAAGGGTAATATGGCCCACAGTGGGTCTAGTGTTGTTGGGGTTTTTGTGCTATAGGATTGCGTTGAAGGGTTAAGCTGTCAAGAAAAAAAAAACGATTTACATATATATTAATCCGTTTAATGTTTGTTTAAACGACGTTGCTAAGGATCCAGTCCCTGTAAGCGCTGACGCGCACGAACATGTCGGGGGCGCCGCGTGCGCAGGGGAACCCCCACGAGACCACGCCCACTTGCTGCTGCCGGTCCGAGCGGACCAGCGCGCTGCCCGAGTCTCCCTGGAACAATAACTACATAGTGCATCTAGGGAGGTAAGTATGGTATTACTAACGAGTGTTAGAAGCCAGAGAGTAGGCGGAGGACTTTTAAATGACTTGATTTAGTATGCATCTTACTGACCGTGATGAATACAATGTCTTCCATCAAATTTGCGGACGAAAAAATAAGTTATAAGACAAAATATATTTTTTAGAAAAGTGAAAATAGGGAATTTCAGTTTTCTTTTACTCCTGCGAGGCTGTCATTGCTCAAGCAATGGCGCGCATAGACAACAAGTGTGATGAAATAGTACATTACTGCAGACGCCATGAAGCCAAAGTTAGCAGGCTGCATAGGTATATTCGTAACAGAAATACAAAGCCTGCTATGTTTGGCTTCCCGGCGAAGCAAGTAAAGTGCTTTTTTCAACTTGGAATCGCAAGTGAATTCCACATAAAAATAAGTTAAAGAACAAAACGAATCCACAATAGCTCGAAGAAAATACAATAGGTATAAAGAAAGGGTAACATGGCCCACAGTGGGTCTAGTGTTGTTGGGGTTTTTAATACTATAGGATGGCGTTGAAGGGTTAAGCTGTCAAGAAAAAAAAACGATTTACATATGTATTAATCCGTTTAATGTTTGTTTAAACGACGTTGCTAAGGATCCAGTCCCTGTAAGCGCTGACGCGCACGAACATGTCGGGGGCGCCGCGTGCGCAGGGGAACCCCCACGAGACCACGCCCACTTGCTGCTGCCGGTCCGAGCGGACCAGCGCGCTGCCCGAGTCTCCCTGGAAGAATAACTACATAGTGCATCTAGGGAGGTAAGTATGGTATTACTAGCGAGAGTGTTAGAAGCTCGATGACGTAGGTGGAATCCACAACATAAAAGAAATCAACTCACATGATTTTTTTTAATTTATTGAAGTAACATTTTACCATAACCATCCAACCATTTTAATTAATCTAATACGGGCGATAAATTAAACCAGGCATGGGATTCATTACTATAATCAGGTACTATGAGTTAACCCCTTACCGCATGAATAAAAAAAAATTGAAATTTGAACTCTAATGGCAATCAATAGAGTTCAATTTTACTGGGTGAAATCAAATTGGTGAGACAAAATAATATTTTCTGAATCTACTCATGACTACAGCCAATCTAAAACAAGATCTCTTTAAAGTAGTTATTCTATTCTTTGGTCTAAAACTAAAAGAATAACCAAAATTGTTTGGTTCAAAATACGAAAAAAAATGTATGTGGTTCGATTTCCGGGTTAGGTATAAAGAAAAGGTAACATGGCCCACAGTGGGTCCAGTGTTGTTGGGGTTTTTGTGCTATATGATTGCGTTGAAGGGTTAAGCGGTTAAGCACAGAAAAAAGCCATTTAAATATGGTATTAATCCGTTTAATGTTTGTTTAAACGACGTTGCTAAGGATCCAGTCCCTGTAAGCGCTGACGCGCACGAACATGTCGGGGGCGCCGCGTGCGCAGGGGAACCCCCACGAGACCACGCCCACTTGCTGCTGCCGGTCCGAGCGGACCAGCGCGCTGCCCGAGTCTCCCTGGAAGAATAACTACATGGTGCATCTAGGGAGCTAAGTATGGTATTACTAATGAGAGTGTTAGAAGCCTTACGCCGTAGGCGGAGGGCTTTTAGTGACTTGATTTAGTATGCATCTTACTGACCGTGATGAATACAATGTTTTTCATCACACTTTCGGACAAAAAAATAAGTTATAAGAAGAAATATATTATAAATATATATAAAAATCACATACAAATAAGTTTAAGTACGAAACGAATCCACAATAGCTCGAAGAAAATACAATAGGTATAAAGAAAGGGTAAAGTGGCCGGCAGTGGGTCTAGTGTTCACGTGTGCCCGCGGGTAGCCGGATATGCAAGCTCGTAAGCTCGCAAACAAGTCAAAGAAAGAAAAGAATCCACAACATATATTATAAGAACAAAGAAAGGGTCAAGAACAGAAAAAAAAACGGTCGAAATATTTATTCCCTTTATTCAAGCCCGTGCTTAAACGACGTTGCTAAGCATCCAGTCCCTGTAAGCGCTGACGCGCACGAACATGTCGGGGGCGCCGCGTGCGCAGGGGAACCCCCACGAGACCACGCCCACTTGCTGCTGCCGGTCCGAGCGGACCAGCGCGCTGCCCGAGTCTCCCTGGAAGAATAACTACATAGTGCATCTAGGGAGGTAAGTATATTTCTAACGAGAGTGTTAGAAGACCGATGCTGTTAGGCGGAGGGCTTTTTAATAAATAGTACATAGTGCATCTGAGCTACACCGACAAGAGCTAAGCTCTTAAATAGGAGAGAGAGAGAGAGAGAGTGCATCTAGGGAGTTAAGTATGGTATTACTAATGAGTGTTAGAAGCCTGACGCCGTAGGCGGAGGGCTTTTAATGACTTGATTTAGTATGCATCTTACTGACCGTGATGAATACAATGTCTTTCATCACATTTGCGGACAAAAAAATAAGTTATAAGAAGAAATATATATTATAATTCCATAGGGAATTTCACTTTTCCTTTACTCCCGCGATGCATGCAAGCAATAGCGCGCATAGACAGCAAGTGTGATGAAATAGCACATTACTGAAGATGCCAGGAAGCCAAACATAGCAGGATGCAGGTAGGCTGGGTAGGTATATTCGTAATAGAAATATAAAGCCTGCTTTAAAGCCTGGTATAGTGCTTTTTTCAAATTTGGAATCGCAAGTGAATTTCACATAAAAATAAGTTAAAGAACGAAACGAAGCCACAATAGCTCGAAGAAAATACAATAGATATAAAGAAAGGGTAACATGGCCCACAGTGGGTCTAGTTTTGTCGGATTTTTTGTACTATAGGATTGCGTTGAAGGGTTAAGCTGTCAAGAAAACAAACGATTTACATATGTATTAATCAGTTTAATGGTTGTTTAAACGACGTTGCTAAGGATCCAGTCCCTGTAAGCGCTGACGCGCACGAACATGTCGGGGGCGCCGCGTGCGCAGGGGAACCCCCACGAGACCACGCCCACTTGCTGCTGCCGGTCCGAGCGGACCAGCGCGCTGCCCGAGTCTCCCTGGAAGAATAACTACATAGTACATCTAGGGAGCTAAGTATGGTATTACTAACGAGAGTGTTAGAAGCCCTCCTTCTAATGACTCGAGTTAGTATGCCTCTTACTGACCGTGATGAAATGTATTCATCACGGTCATCACATTCATGTCTTTCATCACTTTTGTGGACAATAAAATAAGTTATAAAAAAAGTATATTATAATTCCATAGGGAATTTCACTTTTCCTTTACTCCCGCGATGCATGCAAGCAATAGCGTGCATAGACAGCAAGTGTGATGAAATAGCACATTACTGAAGATGCCAGGAAGCCAAACATAGCAGGATGCAGGCAGGCTGGGTAGGTATATTTGTAATAGAAATATAAAGCCTGCTATAAAGCCTGGTATAGTGCTTTTTTCAAACTTGGAATCGCAAGTGAATTTCACATAAAAATAAGTTAAAGAACGAAACGAATCCACAATAGCTCGAAGAAAATACAATAGCTATAAAGAAAGGGTTACATGGCCCACAGTGGGTCTAGTGTTGTTGGGGTTTTTAATACTATAGGATAGCGTTGAAGGGTTAAGCTGTCAAGAAAACAAACGATTTACATATGTATTAATCCGTTTAATGTTTGTTTAAACGACGTTGGTAAGGATCCAGTCCCTGTAAGCGCTGACGCGCACGAACATGTCGGGGGCGCCGCGTGCGCAGGGGAACCCCCACGAGACCACGCCCACTTGCTGCTGCCGGTCCGAGCGGACCAGCGCGCTGCCCGAGTCTCCCTGGAAGAATAAGTAGGGGAAGGTAGCCCAAAGAGGGCATTGCGCCCAAAGAGGGCACAAAATTTTATGTTGCCATTTCAAAATGGAGCGTGTTTGTAACACATGACAGTACTCCCCGCCATACTCGCGCATCTCGTGTCATTCGTCCGGCTAATCTATGAGCACGCCGTTACAGTCTCTAACAAAAACATGTTTTCTGCGGTTTTTTGAAAAATATTTCAAGGTGTGAGTCATGTGTTTTCTCATTGTCGATGCTTGCAATGCTGTCATTAATACATGTTACTTATTAATTAGTTATCTGGCCATAATACCCTTGCATTCAACTCCTCGTGTCTCAACATTTTGAGGGTAGATTTTGCTTCCATTTTGTAATTGACGAAAAAGGCAAAGCGGGCAGGGTAATGTGGGCACTGTCCGCAGTGTCCGCTTTGCCCGGTGCGTTTTTTACAATGTAAATTTAGTTGAAAACTGGTATATTTATAAAACTAAGCCTCCCAGCATCCCAACGTCCCAGCAGGAACGTTGTTTTGAATGCCACGAACTTTAGAGGACCCACCTGTCGAGGACTGGATTAAATGTAATGACTGCGACTCGTAAGCTCATGTATCTTGAACATGAGGTCCAAAAATCAGGTCCTTTTATTGTAATACGTGTCAGGAAATTGAAATATATTGGATAAGAACAGAAAAAAAAGAAAACAAAACGATTTAAATATATATATATATTAATCCGTTTAATGTTTGTTTAAACGACGTTGCTAAGGATCCAGTCCCTGTAAGCGCTGACGCGCACGAACATGTCGGGGGCGCCGCGTGCGCAGGGGAACCCCCACGAGACCACGCCCACTTGCTGCTGCCGGTCCGAGCGGACCAGCGCGCTGCCCGAGTCTCCCTGGAAGAATAAGTAGGGGAAGGTAGCCCAAAGCGGGCATTGCGCCCAAAGAGGGCACTGGATTTTATGTTGCCATTTCAAAATGGAGCGTGTTTGTAACACGTGACAGTACTCCCCGCCATACTCGCGCATCTCGTGTCATTCGTCCGGCTAATCTATGAGCACGCCGTTACAGCCTCTAACAAAAACTATGTTTTCTGCGGTTTTTTGAAAAATATTTCAAGGTGTGAGTCATGTGTTTTCTCATTGTCGATGCTTGCAATGCTGTCATTAATACATGTTACTTATTAATTAGTTATCTGGCCGTAATACCCTTGCATTCAACTCCTCGTGTCTCAACATTTTGAGGGTAGATTTTGCTTCCATTTTGTAATTGACGAAAAAGGCAAAGCGGGCAGGGTAATGTGGGCACTGTCCGCTTTGCCCGGTGTGTTTTTTACAATGTAAATTTAGTTGAAAACTGGTATATTTATAAAACTAAGCCTCCCAGCATCCCAACGTCCCAGCAGGAACGTTGTTTTTAATGCTACGAACTTTAGAGGACCCACCTGTCGAGGACTGGATTAAATGTAATGACTGCGACTCGTAAGCTCATGTATCTTGGACATGAGGTCCAAAAATCAGGTCCTTTTATTGTAATACGTGTCAGGAAATTGAAATATATTGGATAAGAACAGAAAAAAAGAAAACAAAACGATTTAAATATATATTAATCCGTTTAATGTTTGTTTAAACGACGTTGCTAAGGATCCAGTCCCTGTAAGCGCTGACGCGCACGAACATGTCGGGGGCGCCGCGTGCGCAGGGGAACCCCCACGAGACCACGCCCACTTGCTGCTGCCGGTCCGAGCGGACCAGCGCGCTGCCCGAGTCTCCCTGGAAGAATACATTATACAGGTCATTCCTTGGGCACTGGTAATAAGTACATTACTACAGACGCCAGATATCTATCCAGGGTGAAATCTTTTACATGATCCAAAATTATATTTTCTGGATTTACTCATGATTACGATCAACTTTTACTATGGGACATATATCGAATTCGGCAGAAAAAAATATTACTACTACAGTCGAGTGCATAATTACCAATAGCATTCTGAAAACGTCAGCAGGTAAGATAGATGCACCATTGATCAAACACTGGACCGATCTGCATGTGGCAGCAACAGATGTTGAGAAATGGTGTATCTAGATGACCTGATATTGTAATTTTGTTTGTGTGTGTTATTGTATTTTAAAAAATGTCACTTAATCTTAATTAATCCTAAGTATAAGTATTTATTAATGTTTTAACAACGTATGAATCTTTATGTTATGAGATTTGAATTAAATAATTTTGAATTTGAATTAATATGTACACACATTTGAAAGACGTCAGTATCAATAATTGTATACATATTAATGGCAACTTGATTGTAACTAGCGATTAGCTGGTTTGTATGGAGATGTATACATATGTTGTGGTAACTTTTTCAAAGATGATCCCTTCAAAGTTAATTGCAATCATAAGTAGATCCAGAAAATATGATTTTTTATCATGTAAAAGATTTCACCCAGTATTTGTAACAGAAATACAAAACCTGCGAAGCAAGTAGGTATAATGATTTTTTCAAACTTGGAATGATACAAAAAAATCGCAAGATTCACAAGTGACATACCTACAAATAATTCAAAGAACGAAACGTATCCGCTATAACTTGAAGCAAATACAATAGGATGCTTTGCCAAGTTGCCAATCGCTAACGCTTAGTAGCGTATCGTAGTTTTCCCTCTCTGTCACTCTTCCACATTAGTGCGACAAAGATAGTTAGCTGCCTTTCGTCTACGATTGACGAGTAAGCGATAGCGATTGGCAACTTGTATATTGTACAGCTCCAGCCCTGCATATGGACCAGATAAAAAGAACCAACAAACTTACGTTGCAATTCCCTTGCCCCTCAGAATGGAAAGTACAGATCTCAAGCGCAGGGTCCACGGGTGGAGCCTGCGTGTTGTACAGCTCCAGTCCTGCATATGGACCAGAATACGACAACCTTTGGCCCTGGCAACACTCAGCACGACGCAATATCTTCTCGTCCATTATACCGCAGTGTCTCAAGTCGAAAGTCTTCGACCAGTGTGTGTTGCCAGTGATTACTTACGGATCTGAAACGTGGTCGTTCACTATGGGACTCATTAGGAGGCTCAGATTCACTCAACGAGCGATGGAGAGGGCACATCAGGAATGACGAGATCCACAGATGAACGGAAGTGACTGACATAGCCCGAAGAATCGCCAGGTTGAAGTGGCAGTGGGCTGGCCATATTGCCCGGAGGACCGATGACCGGTAGGGTCGGCGTGTTCTCAAGTGGCGACCACACACTGGACGGCGCAGCGTGGGAAGGCCCCCCACAAGATGGAGCGACGACCTGGTAAAGGTTGCGGGTGTCCAATGGATGCGGACAGCTCACGATCGATCTTTCGTCAGTTGGCTGATGATGATATGGACCAGATAAAAAGAACCAATAAACTTACGTTGCAATTCCCTTGCCCCTCAGAATGGAAAGTACAGATCTCAAGCGCAGGGTCCACGGGTGGAGCCTGCACGTTGTACAGTTCCAGCCACTCGATGGCCGCCAGTTCAGCCTCCTCCACGCAGCGCTGGTTGTCGATGGTCACCGTGTTCAGCTCGAGAAGTGTCGTGGACAAAGGGCCTCCTTGCTGTGGTCAAATAAAGTGTATTATTATTCCCTTTTCCCCGCACTAGCTCGGAAACACCTACTTCCCTCACTAATTTCAGTGAGGAAAGTTGTATTTTAATCACTTGTGAGGGAAGTAAATTGACAGATGAACCGTGAAACGTTCAAAACCATGGAACGTCAAACGCTGGTATGGTTATGATTCGCTGATTATTTTTTGAGGGACAACATGAAAATTTAATTATACACCAGATTATTTCATTTATTCAAGATAGTAAATTGGATTTTTACCCGTGGCCGTGTGGTGACGGCAGTAAGAATACATTTGTCACCACCCCATCTCCTCCTGCGGGTGTCGTAAGAGTCGCCTAAGGGATTGGAGTGTCACTGACCATTCTACAAGATTGATGATGGGCAGCAGCGTCATCATAGTGAACACATTACTGCGATCGCCAATCCGCTTGCCCAGCGTGGCGATTATGGGCATTTACCTCCTAATGCGTCTATACGCATAGTTAATAGGAGAGGCCGACGTCCAGCAGTAGACTAACATAGGCTGATGATGAAGATGATGATGATGATTATTTCCTTTATTCAATTATTTTCTTAGGCTAGGTTATAACACTACGACCATATAATAACATGGACGTCTAACACCAGCTAAAAATGCCCCCAAAAACAGTCAGGACATTGGTAGCGTTTTCTTAACACCTTAAGAGTCTCGCTAGGTGGCTGGATCAATCAAGGGTCAGATGTTGCGCCGAAATACGCAGACGGTACGGAAACGGAGTCATGTGTTATAAATGTCAGACAGCGGTGTAAGGAACATGCGGCAAAAACGTTACGGATACGATGCGTCACTGGTCACTGCGATTCCCTACCGTCAACGTTGTTATAACACGTTCGCCTTCGGTACTGTTTCACTAAGTACTGATACTATGCCGGTCGAAATTATCTGATAGAACTCCTATGCCAGTGACACGCATGTGTGACCGAAAAGACTCTACTCCTATGCCGGCGATACAGCACTTTGACACAAGTTCGTAATTATATGCCACTGGTATAGGAGTAAGAACTTGATTTACGCTAGCGGCATAACAATGAGATTACTTTGATCACGTATGTGTGTCACTGACATAGGAGTCAGATTTAGTTGATCACAGACAGACCCTGTGTCACCGGCGTCGAACGTGTTAAGCGGTCGCACCTAAACATTATCAAACCGGAATCAGAAGGGGATTCGAAAGTACTGTTGACACAATAAATGACACAACATTTACCAAGAAAAGGGTTGTTTATAGATGTAGTGACTGATTAATTAATCTATTGTCAGTGAGTCTCTACACTTAAACTCTGAATATATGAATATAATTATATTAAGTGCAGAGACACGTACAGATAATAAAATAAATAAAAAAATAAATATCTTGGGACAGCTTACACAAATCAATTTAGTCCCACGGTAAGCTCAATTAAGGCTTGTGATGTGGGTACCAAGCTATGATATATATAATAGAGATATACATACAGATAATTAAATACATAGACAGCCATGACCAAGGAACAAATATTTGTGATAAATAAATACACAAATAATGCCCTCGCCGGGATTCGTACCCGGAACCTCCAGCGTCGTAGGCAGGGTCACTACCAACTAGGCTACGGAGGCTGACAAATAATAAACGGAGGCTGATCAATGACACAACATTTACCAAGGAAAGGGGAACAGAATTTTTCGTACTATATGATGGCGTTGAGGCTTGAATCCACGATTTTTTTGAGTCTTGCCCGTTAAAGGGTTAAATAAATATCAAAATCTCACCCTAATTCTGCCCCATCCAGCTACCCTAACAGCAATGCCCGCTTCAACCTCCTCAAAAGACAGCGGCACCGGCACCACCAGGTTCGAGAACTGGATATCGCTGGTGGTGACCAGTAAACCGATGTCGTTCTTGATCAAGTCAGACACGTAATGCTGGTGGGTGACGTTGCGGGCCACGGTGTAAGTGTGCCCGCCGAGGTTCCAGCGATTTGTGCCCACGGTGACGCGGAGAGAGCTGGAAGTAAATTGAGACTCGTTCATTCGGTTCTAGAAATAATCACCAAGAATTTAAAAAAAACCGACTTCAACCGTTTTTTCCAAGATCCCATCATCAGGTCAGCAGACCCTGACTTGGTGCCAACGGGGTCATCTCGGTTTGTTTTGAAGCCGGTTAAAAATATTTTTTAGTATAGATGGTGCCTTTTTACGCGCTAGTGCGAGAAGTGGCTCATTTTACGGCAGGACCAAAACTTTGGAGGGCCATCTGTACCTACTAAAAAACGTCGTACGAGACACGTGCATAAACGAAATTTCATGTTTTTCGCACTTGTGTCGTAATGTACTATTTTGGTCCAGATGGAGCCTTTTTTACGCGCTAGTGCGAGTAGTGTGTCATTTTACGTCAGGTCCAAAACTTCGGAGGGCCATCTGTACTAAAAAACGAGACACGTGCAAAAAGGAAATTCGTAACTCATGTCGATTCAAAACACTTCCTTCGGTCGTGTTTAAAAATATCGCCACTCGTTTCGTATTTCGTATTTTACGCACTTGTGTCGTAATGTAGGTACTATATTGAAATCGGCTGGAGAGATATTGAGTTATTTGTCCATTTATCGTGCAGATGCTTAAAGCAAATATTTCACTTGTATGGTGAAATGGTAAATGCTCATAATAGAACTAGACCAAATCAATATAGGAATAATCGCTAAGCATCAGCTATCAAATAAAAAAAGAATTATATCAAAATCACTTCACCCAGTCACAAGTTCTGAAGCACTGAGGTAACAATAATAAAAAAACATACAGTCGAATTGAGAACATCCTCCTTTTTTTAAAGTCAGTTGAAAATGTAGCATAGATCCCTGTAACATCGGGGCAGCGAAATATCAAACATAAATACCTAGCCAAAGACACCAAGCCAAACACAGCATCGATACAATGCGCGGCAGTGAGCACGTATCTCGGGGCTATGACGGAGCCCCCACACACGAAGCTCCGGATGAGCAGACCCTGGGACATGGCCACCATGTACGGCACGCTGCCCTCGGCCGCCTGCGAGCCGCCGACGATGCGGGCGGTTGGGTCCGTGTGGATTAAGAAGGATGAAAAGTCAGGAGTTTGCGATGGCAGTAGCTAGCCGGGCCTAGCACAAGTGCATCGCGCTCTGTTTTCCATATGCGCTTCGCGCATATTAGAGTGATCGGGCCTAGCACTAGTGCATCGCGCTCTGTTTTCCATATGCGCTTCGCGCATATCAGAGTGATCGGGCCTAGCACAAGTGCATCGCGCTCTGTTTTCCATATGCGCTTCGCGCATATAAGAGTGACCGGGCCTAGCACTAGTACATCGCGCTCTGTTTGCCATATGCGCTTCGCGCATATTAGAGTGACCGGGCCTAGCACTAGTGCATCGCGCTCTGTTTGCAATATTTACCTAGCCAAAGACACCAAGCCAAACACAGCATCGATACAATGCGCGGCAGTGAGCACGTATCTCGGGGCTATGACGGAGCCCCCACACACGAAGCTCCGGATGAGCAGACCCTGGGACATGGCCACCATGTACGGCACGCTGCCCTCGGCCGCCTGCGAGCCGCCGACGATGCGGGCGGTGGGGTCCGTGTGGATGAAGAAGGATGACAAGTCAGGAGTTTGCGATGGCAGTAGCTAGCCGGGCCTAGCACAAGTGCATCGCGCTCTGTTTTCCATATGCGCTTCGCGCATATTAGAGTGATCGGGCCTAGCACTAGTGCATCGCGCTCTGTTTTCCATATGCGCTTCGCGCATATCAGAGTGATCGGGCCTAGCACAAGTGCATCGCGCTCTGTTTTCCATATGCGCTTCGCGCATATAAGAGTGACCGGGCCTAGCACTAGTACATCGCGCTCTGTTTGCCATATGCGCTTCGCGCATATTAGAGTGACCGGGCCTAGCACTAGTGCATCGCGCTCTGTTTGCAATATTTACCTAGCCAAAGACACCAAGCCAAACACAGCATCGATACAATGCGCGGCAGTGAGCACGTATCTCGGGGCTATGACGGAGCCCCCACACACGAAGCTCCGGATGAGCAGACCCTGGGACATGGCCACCATGTACGGCACGCTGCCCTCGGCCGCCTGCGAGCCGCCGACGATGCGGGCGGTGGGGTCCGTGTGGATGAAGAAGGATGACAAGTCAGGAGTTTGCGATGGCAGTAGCTAGCCGGGCCTAGCACAAGTGCATCGCGCTCTGTTTTCCATATGCGCTTCGCGCATATTAGAGTGATCGGGCCTAGCACTAGTGCATCGCGCTCTGTTTTCCATATGCGCTTCGCGCATATCAGAGTGATCGGGCCTAGCACAAGTGCATCGCGCTCTGTTTTCCATATGCGCTTCGCGCATATAAGAGTGACCGGGCCTAGCACTAGTACATCGCGCTCTGTTTGCCATATGCGCTTCGCGCATATTAGAGTGACCGGGCCTAGCACTAGTGCATCGCGCTCTGTTTGCAATATTTACCTAGCCAAAGACACCAAGCCAAACACAGCATCGATACAATGCGCGGCAGTGAGCACGTATCTCGGGGCTATGACGGAGCCCCCACACACGAAGCTCCGGATGAGCAGACCCTGGGACATGGCCACCATGTACGGCACGCTGCCCTCGGCCGCCTGCGAGCCGCCGACGATGCGGGCGGTGGGGTCCGTGTGGATGAAGAAGGATGACAAGTCAGGAGTTTGCGATGGCAGTAGCTAGCCGGGCCTAGCACAAGTGCATCGCGCTCTGTTTTCCATATGCGCTTCGCGCATATTAGAGTGATCGGGCCTAGCACTAGTGCATCGCGCTCTGTTTTCCATATGCGCTTCGCGCATATCAGAGTGATCGGGCCTAGCACAAGTGCATCGCGCTCTGTTTTCCATATGCGCTTCGCGCATATAAGAGTGACCGGGCCTAGCACTAGTACATCGCGCTCTGTTTGCCATATGCGCTTCGCGCATATTAGAGTGACCGGGCCTAGCACTAGTGCATCGCGCTCTGTTTGCAATATTTACCTAGCCAAAGACACCAAGCCAAACACAGCATCGATACAATGCGCGGCAGTGAGCACGTATCTCGGGGCTATGACGGAGCCCCCACACACGAAGCTCCGGATGAGCAGACCCTGGGACATGGCCACCATGTACGGCACGCTGCCCTCGGCCGCCTGCGAGCCGCCGACGATGCGGGCGGTGGGGTCCGTGTGGATGAAGAAGGATGACAAGTCAGGAGTTTGCGATGGCAGTAGCTAGCCGGGCCTAGCACAAGTGCATCGCGCTCTGTTTTCCATATGCGCTTCGCGCATATCAGAGTGATCGGGCCTAGCACTAGTGCATCGCGCTCTGTTTTCCATATGCGCTTCGCGCATATCAGAGTGATCGGGCCTAGCACAAGTGCATCGCGCTCTGTTTTCCATATGCGCTTCGCGCATATAAGAGTGACCGGGCCTAGCACTAGTACATCGCGCTCTGTTTGCCATATGCGCTTCGCGCATATTAGAGTGACCGGGCCTAGCACTAGTGCATCGCGCTCTGTTTGCAATATTTACCTAGCCAAAGACACCAAGCCAAACACAGCATCGATACAATGCGCGGCAGTGAGCACGTATCTCGGGGCTATGACGGAGCCCCCACACACGAAGCTCCGGATGAGCAGAACCTGGGACATGGCCACCATGTACGGCACGCTGCCCTCGGCCGCCTGCGAGCCGCCGACGATGCGGGCGGTGGGGTCCGTGTGGATGAAGAAGGATGACAAGTCAGGAGTTTGCGATGGCAGTAGCTAGCCGGGCCTAGCACAAGTGCATCGCGCTCTGTTTTCCATATGCGCTTCGCGCATATTAGAGTGATCGGGCCTAGCACTAGTGCATCGCGCTCTGTTTTCCATATGCGCTTCGCGCATATCAGAGTGATCGGGCCTAGCACAAGTGCATCGCGCTCTGTTTTCCATATGCGCTTCGCGCATATAAGAGTGACCGGGCCTAGCACTAGTACATCGCGCTCTGTTTGCCATATGCGCTTCGCGCATATTAGAGTGACCGGGCCTAGCACTAGTGCATCGCGCTCTGTTTGCAATATTTACCTAGCCAAAGACACCAAGCCAAACACAGCATCGATACAATGCGCGGCAGTGAGCACGTATCTCGGGGCTATGACGGAGCCCCCACACACGAAGCTCCGGATGAGCAGACCCTGGGACATGGCCACCATGTACGGCACGCTGCCCTCGGCCGCCTGCGAGCCGCCGACGATGCGGGCGGTGGGGTCCGTGTGGATGAAGAAGGATGACAAGTCAGGAGTTTGCGATGGCAGTAGCTAGCCGGGCCTAGCACAAGTGCATCGCGCTCTGTTTTCCATATGCGCTTCGCGCATATTAGAGTGATCGGGCCTAGCACTAGTGCATCGCGCTCTGTTTTCCATATGCGCTTCGCGCATATCAGAGTGATCGGGCCTAGCACAAGTGCATCGCGCTCTGTTTTCCATATGCGCTTCGCGCATATAAGAGTGACCGGGCCTAGCACTAGTACATCGCGCTCTGTTTGCCATATGCGCTTCGCGCATATTAGAGTGACCGGGCCTAGCACTAGTGCATCGCGCTCTGTTTGCAATATTTACCTAGCCAAAGACACCAAGCCAAACACAGCATCGATACAATGCGCGGCAGTGAGCACGTATCTCGGGGCTATGACGGAGCCCCCACACACGAAGCTCCGGATGAGCAGACCCTGGGACATGGCCACCATGTACGGCACGCTGCCCTCGGCCGCCTGCGAGCCGCCGACGATGCGGGCGGTGGGGTCCGTGTGGATGAAGAAGGATGACAAGTCAGGAGTTTGCGATGGCAGTAGCTAGCCGGGCCTAGCACAAGTGCATCGCGCTCTGTTTTCCATATGCGCTTCGCGCATATTAGAGTGATCGGGCCTAGCACTAGTGCATCGCGCTCTGTTTTCCATATGCGCTTCGCGCATATCAGAGTGATCGGGCCTAGCACAAGTGCATCGCGCTCTGTTTTCCATATGCGCTTCGCGCATATAAGAGTGACCGGGCCTAGCACTAGTACATCGCGCTCTGTTTGCCATATGCGCTTCGCGCATATTAGAGTGACCGGGCCTAGCACTAGTGCATCGCGCTCTGTTTGCAATATTTACCTAGCCAAAGACACCAAGCCAAACACAGCATCGATACAATGCGCGGCAGTGAGCACGTATCTCGGGGCTATGACGGAGCCCCCACACACGAAGCTCCGGATGAGCAGACCCTGGGACATGGCCACCATGTACGGCACGCTGCCCTCGGCCGCCTGCGAGCCGCCGACGATGCGGGCGGTGGGGTCCGTGTGGATGAAGAAGGATGACAAGTCAGGAGTTTGCGATGGCAGTAGCTAGCCGGGCCTAGCACAAGTGCATCGCGCTCTGTTTTCCATATGCGCTTCGCGCATATTAGAGTGATCGGGCCTAGCACAAGTGCATCGCGCTCTGTTTTCCATATGCGCTTCGCGCATATTAGAGTGATCGGGCCTAGCACAAGTGCATCGCGCTCTGTTTTCCATATGCGCTTCGCGCATATTAGAGTGATCGGGCCTAGCACAAGTGCATCGCGCTCTGTTTTCCATATGCGCTTCGCGCATATTAGAGTGATCGGGCCTAGCACAAGTGCATCGCGCTCTGTTTTCCATATGCGCTTCGCGCATATTAGAGTGATCGGGCCTAGCACTAGTGCATCGCGCTCTGTTTTCCATATGCGCTTCGCGCATATCAGAGTGATCGGGCCTAGCACAAGTGCATCGCGCTCTGTTTTCCATATGCGCTTCGCGCATATAAGAGTGACCGGGCCTAGCACTAGTACATCGCGCTCTGTTTTCCATATGCGCTTCGCGCATATTAGAGTGATCGGGCCTAGCACTAGTGCATCGCGCTCTGTTTTCCATATGCGCTTCGCGCATATCAGAGTGATCGGGCCTAGCACAAGTGCATCGCGCTCTGTTTTCCATATGCGCTTCGCGCATATAAGAGTGACCGGGCCTAGCACTAGTACATCGCGCTCTGTTTGCCATATGCGCTTCGCGCATATTAGAGTGACCGGGCCTAGCACTAGTGCATCGCGCTCTGTTTGCAATATTTACCTAGCCAAAGACACCAAGCCAAACACAGCATCGATACAATGCGCGGCAGTGAGCACGTATCTCGGGGCTATGACGGAGCCCCCACACACGAAGCTCCGGATGAGCAGACCCTGGGACATGGCCACCATGTACGGCACGCTGCCCTCGGCCGCCTGCGAGCCGCCGACGATGCGGGCGGTGGGGTCCGTGTGGATGAAGAAGGATGACAAGTCAGGAGTTTGCGATGGCAGTAGCTAGCCGGGCCTAGCACAAGTGCATCGCGCTCTGTTTTCCATATGCGCTTCGCGCATATCAGAGTGATCGGGCCTAGCACTAGTGCATCGCGCTCTGTTTTCCATATGCGCTTCGCGCATATCAGAGTGATCGGGCCTAGCACAAGTGCATCGCGCTCTGTTTTCCATATGCGCTTCGCGCATATAAGAGTGACCGGGCCTAGCACTAGTACATCGCGCTCTGTTTGCCATATGCGCTTCGCGCATATTAGAGTGACCGGGCCTAGCACTAGTGCATCGCGCTCTGTTTGCAATATTTACCTAGCCAAAGACACCAAGCCAAACACAGCATCGATACAATGCGCGGCAGTGAGCACGTATCTCGGGGCTATGACGGAGCCCCCACACACGAAGCTCCGGATGAGCAGACCCTGGGACATGGCCACCATGTACGGCACGCTGCCCTCGGCCGCCTGCGAGCCGCCGACGATGCGGGCGGTGGGGTCCGTGTGGATGAAGAAGGATGACAAGTCAGGAGTTTGCGATGGCAGTAGCTAGCCGGGCCTAGCACAAGTGCATCGCGCTCTGTTTTCCATATGCGCTTCGCGCATATAAGAGTGACCGGGCCTAGCACTAGTACATCGCGCTCTGTTTGCCATATGCGCTTCGCGCATATTAGAGTGACCGGGCCTAGCACTAGTGCATCGCGCTCTGTTTGCAATATTTACCTAGCCAAAGACACCAAGCCAAACACAGCATCGATACAATGCGCGGCAGTGAGCACGTATCTCGGGGCTATGACGGAGCCCCCACACACGAAGCTCCGGATGAGCAGACCCTGGGACATGGCCACCATGTACGGCACGCTGCCCTCGGCCGCCTGCGAGCCGCCGACGATGCGGGCGGTGGGGTCCGTGTGGATGAAGAAGGATGACAAGTCAGGAGTTTGCGATGGCAGTAGCTAGCCGGGCCTAGCACAAGTGCATCGCGCTCTGTTTTCCATATGCGCTTCGCGCATATTAGAGTGATCGGGCCTAGCACTAGTGCATCGCGCTCTGTTTTCCATATGCGCTTCGCGCATATCAGAGTGATCGGGCCTAGCACAAGTGCATCGCGCTCTGTTTTCCATATGCGCTTCGCGCATATAAGAGTGACCGGGCCTAGCACTAGTACATCGCGCTCTGTTTGCCATATGCGCTTTGCGCATATTAGAGTGACCGGGCCTAGCACTAGTGCATCGCGCTCTGTTTGCAATATTTACCTAGCCAAAGACACCAAGCCAAACACAGCATCGATACAATGCGCGGCAGTGAGCACGTATCTCGGGGCTATGACGGAGCCCCCACACACGAAGCTCCGGATGAGCAGACCCTGGGACATGGCCACCATGTACGGCACGCTGCCCTCGGCCGCCTGCGAGCCGCCGACGATGCGGGCGGTGGGGTCCGTGTGGATGAAGAAGGATGACAAGTCAGGAGTTTGCGATGGCAGTAGCTAGCCGGGCCTAGCACAAGTGCATCGCGCTCTGTTTTCCATATGCGCTTCGCGCATATTAGAGTGATCGGGCCTAGCACTAGTGCATCGCGCTCTGTTTTCCATATGCGCTTCGCGCATATCAGAGTGATCGGGCCTAGCACAAGTGCATCGCGCTCTGTTTTCCATATGCGCTTCGCGCATATAAGAGTGACCGGGCCTAGCACTAGTACATCGCGCTCTGTTTGCCATATGCGCTTTGCGCATATTAGAGTGACCGGGCCTAGCACTAGTGCATCGCGCTCTGTTTGCAATATTTACCTAGCCAAAGACACCAAGCCAAACACAGCATCGATACAATGCGCGGCAGTGAGCACGTATCTCGGGGCTATGACGGAGCCCCCACACACGAAGCTCCGGATGAGCAGACCCTGGGACATGGCCACCATGTACGGCACGCTGCCCTCGGCCGCCTGCGAGCCGCCGACGATGCGGGCGGTGGGGTCCGTGTGGATGAAGAAGGATGACAAGTCAGGAGTTTGCGATGGCAGTAGCTAGCCGGGCCTAGCACAAGTGCATCGCGCGAGGTTTTCCATATGCGCTTCGCGCATATTAGAGTGATCGGGCCTAGCACTAGTGCATCGCGCTCTGTTTTCCATATGCGCTTCGCGCATATCAGAGTGATCGGGCCTAGCACAAGTGCATCGCGCTCTGTTTTCCATATGCGCTTCGCGCATATAAGAGTGACCGGGCCTAGCACTAGTACATCGCGCTCTGTTTGCCATATGCGCTTCGCGCATATTAGAGTGACCGGGCCTAGCACTAGTGCATCGCGCTCTGTTTGCAATATTTACCTAGCCAAAGACACCAAGCCAAACACAGCATCGATACAATGCGCGGCAGTGAGCACGTATCTCGGGGCTATGACGGAGCCCCCACACACGAAGCTCCGGATGAGCAGACCCTGGGACATGGCCACCATGTACGGCACGCTGCCCTCGGCCGCCTGCGAGCCGCCGACGATGCGGGCGGTGGGGTCCGTGTGGATGAAGAAGGATGACAAGTCAGGAGTTTGCGATGGCAGTAGCTAGCCGGGCCTAGCACAAGTGCATCGCGCGAGGTTTTCCATATGCGCTTCGCGCATATTAGAGTGATCGGGCCTAGCACAAGTGCATCGCGCTCTGTTTTCCATATGCGCTTCGCGCATATTAGAGTGATCGGGCCTAGCACAAGTGCATCGCGCTCTGTTTTCCATATGCGCTTCGCGCATATTAGAGTGATCGGGCCTAGCACAAGTGCATCGCGCTCTGTTTTCCATATGCGCTTCGCGCATATTAGAGTGATCGGGCCTAGCACAAGTGCATCGCGCTCTGTTTTCCATATGCGCTTCGCGCATATTAGAGTGATCGGGCCTAGCACAAGTGCATCGCGCTCTGTTTTCCATATGCGCTTCGCGCATATTAGAGTGACCGGGCCTAGCACAAGTGCATCGCGTTCTGTTTTCCATATTAGAGTGACCGGGCCTAGCACTAGTGCATCGCGCTCTGTTTGCAATATTTACCTAGCCAAAGACACCAAGCCAAACACAGCATCGATACAATGCGCGGCAGTGAGCACGTATCTCGGGGCTATGACGGAGCCCCCACACACGAAGCTCCGGATGAGCAGACCCTGGGACATGGCCACCATGTACGGCACGCTGCCCTCGGCCGCCTGCGAGCCGCCGACGATGCGGGCGGTGGGGTCCGTGTGGATGAAGAAGGATGACAAGTCAGGAGTTTGCGATGGCAGTAGCTAGCCGGGCCTAGCACAAGTGCATCGCGCGAGGTTTTCCATATGCGCTTCGCGCATATTAGAGTGACCGGGCCTAGCACAAGTGCGTCGCGCTATGTTTTCCATATGCGCTTCGCGCATATTAGAGTGATCGGGCCTAGCACAAGTGCATCGCGCTCTGTTTTCCATATGCGCTTCGCGCATATTAGAGTGATCGGGCCTAGCACAAGTGCATCGCGCTCTGTTTTCCATATGCGCTTCGCGCATATTAGAGTGATCGGGCCTAGCACAAGTGCATCGCGCTCTGTTTTCCATATGCGCTTCGCGCATATTAGAGTGATCGGGCCTAGCACAAGTGCATCGCGCTCTGTTTTCCATATGCGCTTCGCGCATATTAGAGTGATCGGGCCTAGCACAAGTGCATCGCGCTCTGTTTTCCATATGCGCTTCGCGCATATTAGAGTGACCGGGCCTAGCACAAGTGCGTCGCGCTATGTTTTCCATATGCGCTTCGCGCATATTAGAGTGATCGGGCCTAGCACAAGTGCATCGCGCTCTGTTTTCCATATGCGCTTCGCGCATATTAGAGTGATCGGGCCTAGCACAAGTGCATCGCGCTCTGTTTTCCATATGCGCTTCGCGCATATTAGAGTGATCGGGCCTAGCACAAGTGCATCGCGCTATGTTTGCCATATGCGCTTCGCGCATATTAGAGTGACCGGGCCTAGCACAAGTGCATCGCGCTATGTTTCCCATATGCGCTTCGCGCATATTAGAGTGACCGGGCCTAGCACAAGTGCATCGCGCTATGTTTGCCATATGCGCTTCGCGCATATTAGAGTGACCGGGCCTAGCACTAGTGCATCGCGCTCTGTTTGCAATATTTACCTAGCCAAAGACACCAAGCCAAACACAGCATCGATACAATGCGCGGCAGTGAGCACGTATCTCGGGGCTATGACGGAGCCCCCACACACGAAGCTCCGGATGAGCAGACCCTGGGACATGGCCACCATGTACGGCACGCTGCCCTCGGCCGCCTGCGAGCCGCCGACGATGCGGGCGGTGGGGTCCGTGTGGATGAAGAAGGATGACAAGTCAGGAGTTTGCGATGGCAGTAGCTAGCCGGGCCTAGCACAAGTGCATCGCGCGAGGTTTGCCATATGCGCTTCGCGCATATTAGAGTGACCGGGCCTAGCACAAGTGCGTCGCGCTATGTTTTCCATATGCGCTTCGCGCATATTAGAGTGATCGGGCCTAGCACAAGTGCATCGCGCTCTGTTTTCCATATGCGCTTCGCGCATATAAGAGTGATCGGGCCTAGCACAAGTGCATCGCGCTCTGTTTTCCATATGCGCTTCGCGCATATTAGAGTGATCGGGCCTAGCACAAGTGCATCGCGCTCTGTTTTCCATATGCGCTTCGCGCATATTAGAGTGACCGGGCCTAGCACAAGTGCATCGCGTTCTGTTTTCCATATTAGAGTGACCGGGCCTAGCACTAGTGCATCGCGCTCTGTTTGCAATATTTACCTAGCCAAAGACACCAAGCCAAACACAGCATCGATACAATGCGCGGCAGTGAGCACGTATCTCGGGGCTATGACGGAGCCCCCACACACGAAGCTCCGGATGAGCAGACCCTGGGACATGGCCACCATGTACGGCACGCTGCCCTCGGCCGCCTGCGAGCCGCCGACGATGCGGGCGGTGGGGTCCGTGTGGATGAAGAAGGATGACAAGTCAGGAGTTTGCGATGGCAGTAGCTAGCCGGGCCTAGCACAAGTGCATCGCGCGAGGTTTTCCATATGCGCTTCGCGCATATTAGAGTGACCGGGCCTAGCACAAGTGCGTCGCGCTATGTTTTCCATATGCGCTTCGCGCATATTAGAGTGATCGGGCCTAGCACAAGTGCATCGCGCTCTGTTTTCCATATGCGCTTCGCGCATATTAGAGTGATCGGGCCTAGCACAAGTGCATCGCGCTCTGTTTTCCATATGCGCTTCGCGCATATTAGAGTGATCGGGCCTAGCACAAGTGCATCGCGCTCTGTTTTCCATATGCGCTTCGCGCATATTAGAGTGACCGGGCCTAGCACAAGTGCATCGCGTTCTGTTTTCCATATTAGAGTGACCGGGCCTAGCACTAGTGCATCGCGCTCTGTTTGCAATATTTACCTAGCCAAAGACACCAAGCCAAACACAGCATCGATACAATGCGCGGCAGTGAGCACGTATCTCGGGGCTATGACGGAGCCCCCACACACGAAGCTCCGGATGAGCAGACCCTGGGACATGGCCACCATGTACGGCACGCTGCCCTCGGCCGCCTGCGAGCCGCCGACGATGCGGGCGGTGGGGTCCGTGTGGATGAAGAAGGATGACAAGTCAGGAGTTTGCGATGGCAGTAGCTAGCCGGGCCTAGCACAAGTGCATCGCGCGAGGTTTTCCATATGCGCTTCGCGCATATTAGAGTGACCGGGCCTAGCACAAGTGCGTCGCGCTATGTTTTCCATATGCGCTTCGCGCATATTAGAGTGATCGGGCCTAGCACAAGTGCATCGCGCTCTGTTTTCCATATGCGCTTCGCGCATATTAGAGTGATCGGGCCTAGCACAAGTGCATCGCGCTCTGTTTTCCATATGCGCTTCGCGCATATTAGAGTGATCGGGCCTAGCACAAGTGCATCGCGCTCTGTTTTCCATATGCGCTTCGCGCATATTAGAGTGACCGGGCCTAGCACAAGTGCATCGCGTTCTGTTTTCCATATTAGAGTGACCGGGCCTAGCACTAGTGCATCGCGCTCTGTTTGCAATATTTACCTAGCCAAAGACACCAAGCCAAACACAGCATCGATACAATGCGCGGCAGTGAGCACGTATCTCGGGGCTATGACGGAGCCCCCACACACGAAGCTCCGGATGAGCAGACCCTGGGACATGGCCACCATGTACGGCACGCTGCCCTCGGCCGCCTGCGAGCCGCCGACGATGCGGGCGGTGGGGTCCGTGTGGATGAAGAAGGATGACAAGTCAGGAGTTTGCGATGGCAGTAGCTAGCCGGGCCTAGCACAAGTGCATCGCGCGAGGTTTTCCATATGCGCTTCGCGCATATTAGAGTGACCGGGCCTAGCACAAGTGCGTCGCGCTATGTTTTCCATATGCGCTTCGCGCATATTAGAGTGATCGGGCCTAGCACAAGTGCATCGCGCTCTGTTTTCCATATGCGCTTCGCGCATATTAGAGTGATCGGGCCTAGCACAAGTGCATCGCGCTCTGTTTTCCATATGCGCTTCGCGCATATTAGAGTGATCGGGCCTAGCACAAGTGCATCGCGCTCTGTTTTCCATATGCGCTTCGCGCATATTAGAGTGACCGGGCCTAGCACAAGTGCATCGCGTTCTGTTTTCCATATTAGAGTGACCGGGCCTAGCACTAGTGCATCGCGCTCTGTTTGCAATATTTACCTAGCCAAAGACACCAAGCCAAACACAGCATCGATACAATGCGCGGCAGTGAGCACGTATCTCGGGGCTATGACGGAGCCCCCACACACGAAGCTCCGGATGAGCAGACCCTGGGACATGGCCACCATGTACGGCACGCTGCCCTCGGCCGCCTGCGAGCCGCCGACGATGCGGGCGGTGGGGTCCGTGTGGATGAAGAAGGATGACAAGTCAGGAGTTTGCGATGGCAGTAGCTAGCCGGGCCTAGCACAAGTGCATCGCGCTATGTTTCCCATATGCGCTTCGCGCATATTAGAGTGACCGGGCCTAGCACAAGTGCATCGCGCTATGTTTCCCATATGCGCTTCGCGCATATTAGAGTGACCGGGCCTAGCACAAGTGCATCGCGCTCTGTTTCCCATATGCGCTTCGCGCATATTAGAGTGACCGGGCCTAGCACAAGTGCATCGCGCTATGTTTCCCATATGCGCTTCGCGCATATTAGAGTGACCGGGCCTAGCACAAGTGCATCGCGCTCTGTTTCCCATATGCGCTTCGCGCATATTAGAGTGACCGGGCCTAGCACAAGTGCATCGCGCTATGTTTGCCATATGCGCTTCGCGCATATTAGAGTGACCGGGCCTAGCACTAGTGCATCGCGCTCTGTTTGCAATATTTACCTAGCCAAAGACACCAAGCCAAACACAGCATCGATACAATGCGCGGCAGTGAGCACGTATCTCGGGGCTATGACGGAGCCCCCACACACGAAGCTCCGGATGAGCAGACCCTGGGACATGGCCACCATGTACGGCACGCTGCCCTCGGCCGCCTGCGAGCCGCCGACGATGCGGGCGGTGGGGTCCGTGTGGATGAAGAAGGATGACAAGTCAGGAGTTTGCGATGGCAGTAGCTAGCCGGGCCTAGCACAAGTGCATCGCGCTGTTTTCCATATGCGCTTCGCGCATATTAGAGTGATCGGGCCTAGCACAACTGCATCGCGCTCTGTTTTCCATATGCGCTTCGCGCATATTAGAGTGATCGGGCCTAGCACAAGTGCATCGCGCTCTGTTTGCCATATGCGCTTCGCGCATATTAGAGTGATCGGGCCTAGCACAAGTGCATCGCGCTCTGTTTTCCATATGCGCTTCGCGCATATTAGAGTGATCGGGCCTAGCACAAGTGCATCGCGCTCTGTTTTCCATATGCGCTTCGCGCATATTAGAGTGATCGGGCCTAGCACAACTGCATCGCGCTCTGTTTTCCATATGCGCTTCGCGCATATTAGAGTGATCGGGCCTAGCACAAGTGCATCGCGCTCTGTTTGCCATATGCGCTTCGCGCATATTAGAGTGATCGGGCCTAGCACAAGTGCATCGCGCTCTGTTTTCCATATGCGCTTCGCGCATATTAGAGTGATCGGGCCTAGCACAAGTGCATCGCGCTCTGTTTTCCATATGCGCTTCGCGCATATTAGAGTGACCGGGCCTAGCACTAGTGCATCGCGCTCTGTTTGCAATATTTACCTAGCCAAAGACACCAAGCCAAACACAGCATCGATACAATGCGCGGCAGTGAGCACGTATCTCGGGGCTATGACGGAGCCCCCACACACGAAGCTCCGGATGAGCAGACCCTGGGACATGGCCACCATGTACGGCACGCTGCCCTCGGCCGCCTGCGAGCCGCCGACGATGCGGGCGGTGGGGTCCGTGTGGATGAAGAAGGATGACAAGTCAGGAGTTTGCGATGGCAGTAGCTAGCCGGGCCTAGCACAAGTGCGTCGCGCTCTGTTTTCCATATGCGCTTCGCGCATATTAGAGTGATCGGGCCTAGCACAAGTGCATCGCGCTCTGTTTTCCATATGCGCTTCGCGCATATTAGAGTGATCGGGCCTAGCACAAGTGCATCGCGCTCTGTTTTCCATATGCGCTTCGCGCATATTAGAGTGACCGGGCCTAGCACTAGTGCATCGCGCTCTGTTTGCAATATTTACCTAGCCAAAGACACCAAGCCAAACACAGCATCGATACAATGCGCGGCAGTGAGCACGTATCTCGGGGCTATGACGGAGCCCCCACACACGAAGCTCCGGATGAGCAGACCCTGGGACATGGCCACCATGTACGGCACGCTGCCCTCGGCCGCCTGCGAGCCGCCGACGATGCGGGCGGTGGGGTCCGTGTGGATGAAGAAGGATGACAAGTCAGGAGTTTGCGATGGCAGTAGCTAGCCGGGCCTAGCACAAGTGCGTCGCGCTCTGTTTTCCATATGCGCTTCGCGCATATTAGAGTGATCGGGCCTAGCACAAGTGCATCGCGCTCTGTTTTCCATATGCGCTTCGCGCATATTAGAGTGATCGGGCCTAGCACAAGTGCATCGCGCTCTGTTTTCCATATGCGCTTCGCGCATATTAGAGTGACCGGGCCTAGCACTAGTGCATCGCGCTCTGTTTGCAATATTTACCTAGCCAAAGACACCAAGCCAAACACAGCATCGATACAATGCGCGGCAGTGAGCACGTATCTCGGGGCTATGACGGAGCCCCCACACACGAAGCTCCGGATGAGCAGACCCTGGGACATGGCCACCATGTACGGCACGCTGCCCTCGGCCGCCTGCGAGCCGCCGACGATGCGGGCGGTGGGGTCCGTGTGGATGAAGAAGGATGACAAGTCAGGAGTTTGCGATGGCAGTAGCTAGCCGGGCCTAGCACAAGTGCGTCGCGCTCTGTTTTCCATATGCGCTTCGCGCATATTAGAGTGATCGGGCCTAGCACAAGTGCATCGCGCTCTGTTTTCCATATGCGCTTCGCGCATATTAGAGTGATCGGGCCTAGCACAAGTGCATCGCGCTCTGTTTTCCATATGCGCTTCGCGCATATTAGAGTGACCGGGCCTAGCACTAGTGCATCGCGCTCTGTTTGCAATATTTACCTAGCCAAAGACACCAAGCCAAACACAGCATCGATACAATGCGCGGCAGTGAGCACGTATCTCGGGGCTATGACGGAGCCCCCACACACGAAGCTCCGGATGAGCAGACCCTGGGACATGGCCACCATGTACGGCACGCTGCCCTCGGCCGCCTGCGAGCCGCCGACGATGCGGGCGGTGGGGTCCGTGTGGATGAAGAAGGATGACAAGTCAGGAGTTTGCGATGGCAGTAGCTAGCCGGGCCTAGCACAAGTGCGTCGCGCTCTGTTTTCCATATGCGCTTCGCGCATATTAGAGTGATCGGGCCTAGCACAAGTGCATCGCGCTCTGTTTTCCATATGCGCTTCGCGCATATTAGAGTGATCGGGCCTAGCACAAGTGCATCGCGCTCTGTTTTCCATATGCGCTTCGCGCATATTAGAGTGATCGGGCCTAGCACAAGTGCATCGCGCTCTGTTTTCCATATGCGCTTCGCGCATATTAGAGTGACCGGGCCTAGCACTAGTGCATCGCGCTCTGTTTGCAATATTTACCTAGCCAAAGACACCAAGCCAAACACAGCATCGATACAATGCGCGGCAGTGAGCACGTATCTCGGGGCTATGACGGAGCCCCCACACACGAAGCTCCGGATGAGCAGACCCTGGGACATGGCCACCATGTACGGCACGCTGCCCTCGGCCGCCTGCGAGCCGCCGACGATGCGGGCGGTGGGGTCCGTGTGGATGAAGAAGGATGACAAGTCAGGAGTTTGCGATGGCAGTAGCTAGCCGGGCCTAGCACAAGTGCGTCGCGCTCTGTTTTCCATATGCGCTTCGCGCATATTAGAGTGATCGGGCCTAGCACAAGTGCATCGCGCTCTGTTTTCCATATGCGCTTCGCGCATATTAGAGTGATCGGGCCTAGCACAAGTGCATCGCGCTCTGTTTTCCATATGCGCTTCGCGCATATTAGAGTGACCGGGCCTAGCACTAGTGCATCGCGCTCTGTTTGCAATATTTACCTAGCCAAAGACACCAAGCCAAACACAGCATCGATACAATGCGCGGCAGTGAGCACGTATCTCGGGGCTATGACGGAGCCCCCACACACGAAGCTCCGGATGAGCAGACCCTGGGACATGGCCACCATGTACGGCACGCTGCCCTCGGCCGCCTGCGAGCCGCCGACGATGCGGGCGGTGGGGTCCGTGTGGATGAAGAAGGATGACAAGTCAGGAGTTTGCGATGGCAGTAGCTAGCCGGGCCTAGCACAAGTGCGTCGCGCTCTGTTTTCCATATGCGCTTCGCGCATATTAGAGTGATCGGGCCTAGCACAAGTGCATCGCGCTCTGTTTTCCATATGCGCTTCGCGCATATTAGAGTGATCGGGCCTAGCACAAGTGCATCGCGCTCTGTTTTCCATATGCGCTTCGCGCATATTAGAGTGATCGGGCCTAGCACAAGTGCATCGCGCTCTGTTTTCCATATGCGCTTCGCGCATATTAGAGTGACCGGGCCTAGCACTAGTGCATCGCGCTCTGTTTGCAATATTTACCTAGCCAAAGACACCAAGCCAAACACAGCATCGATACAATGCGCGGCAGTGAGCACGTATCTCGGGGCTATGACGGAGCCCCCACACACGAAGCTCCGGATGAGCAGACCCTGGGACATGGCCACCATGTACGGCACGCTGCCCTCGGCCGCCTGCGAGCCGCCGACGATGCGGGCGGTGGGGTCCGTGTGGATGAAGAAGGATGACAAGTCAGGAGTTTGCGATGGCAGTAGCTAGCCGGGCCTAGCACAAGTGCGTCGCGCTCTGTTTTCCATATGCGCTTCGCGCATATTAGAGTGATCGGGCCTAGCACAAGTGCATCGCGCTCTGTTTTCCATATGCGCTTCGCGCATATTAGAGTGATCGGGCCTAGCACAAGTGCATCGCGCTCTGTTTTCCATATGCGCTTCGCGCATATTAGAGTGACCGGGCCTAGCACTAGTGCATCGCGCTCTGTTTGCAATATTTACCTAGCCAAAGACACCAAGCCAAACACAGCATCGATACAATGCGCGGCAGTGAGCACGTATCTCGGGGCTATGACGGAGCCCCCACACACGAAGCTCCGGATGAGCAGACCCTGGGACATGGCCACCATGTACGGCACGCTGCCCTCGGCCGCCTGCGAGCCGCCGACGATGCGGGCGGTGGGGTCCGTGTGGATGAAGAAGGATGACAAGTCAGGAGTTTGCGATGGCAGTAGCTAGCCGGGCCTAGCACAAGTGCATCGCGCGAGGTTTTCCATATGCGCTTCGCGCATATTAGAGTGACCGGGCCTAGCACAAGTGCATCGCGCTCTGTTTTCCATATGCGCTTCGCGCATATTAGAGTGACCGGGCCTAGCACAAGTGCATCGCGCTCTGTTTTCCATATGCGCTTCGCGCATATTAGAGTGATCGGGCCTAGCACAAGTGCATCGCGCTCTGTTTTCCATATGCGCTTCGCGCATATTAGAGTGACCGGGCCTAGCACAAGTGCATCGCGCTCTGTTTTCCATATGCGCTTCGCGCATATTAGAGTGACCGGGCCTAGCACAAGTGCATCGCGCTCTGTTTTCCATATGCGCTTCGCGCATATTAGAGTGATCGGGCCTAGCACAAGTGCATCGCGCTCTGTTTTCCATATGCGCTTCGCGCATATTAGAGTGATCGGGCCTAGCACAACTGCATCGCGCTCTGTTTTCCATATGCGCTTCGCGCATATTAGAGTGATCGGGCCTAGCACAAGTGCATCGCGCTCTGTTTGCCATATGCGCTTCGCGCATATTAGAGTGATCGGGCCTAGCACAAGTGCATCGCGCTCTGTTTTCCATATGCGCTTCGCGCATATTAGAGTGATCGGGCCTAGCACAAGTGCATCGCGCTCTGTTTTCCATATGCGCTTCGCGCATATTAGAGTGACCGGGCCTAGCACTAGTGCATCGCGCTCTGTTTGCAATATTTACCTAGCCAAAGACACCAAGCCAAACACAGCATCGATACAATGCGCGGCAGTGAGCACGTATCTCGGGGCTATGACGGAGCCCCCACACACGAAGCTCCGGATGAGCAGACCCTGGGACATGGCCACCATGTACGGCACGCTGCCCTCGGCCGCCTGCGAGCCGCCGACGATGCGGGCGGTGGGGTCCGTGTGGATGAAGAAGGATGACAAGTCAGGAGTTTGCGATGGCAGTAGCTAGCCGGGCCTAGCACAAGTGCGTCGCGCTCTGTTTTCCATATGCGCTTCGCGCATATTAGAGTGATCGGGCCTAGCACAAGTGCATCGCGCTCTGTTTTCCATATGCGCTTCGCGCATATTAGAGTGATCGGGCCTAGCACAAGTGCATCGCGCTCTATTTTCCATATGCGCTTCGCGCATATTAGAGTGATCGGGCCTAGCACAAGTGCATCGCGCTCTGTTTTCCATATGCGCTTCGCGCATATTAGAGTGACCGGGCCTAGCACTAGTGCATCGCGCTCTGTTTGCAATATTTACCTAGCCAAAGACACCAAGCCAAACACAGCATCGATACAATGCGCGGCAGTGAGCACGTATCTCGGGGCTATGACGGAGCCCCCACACACGAAGCTCCGGATGAGCAGACCCTGGGACATGGCCACCATGTACGGCACGCTGCCCTCGGCCGCCTGCGAGCCGCCGACGATGCGGGCGGTGGGGTCCGTGTGGATGAAGAAGGATGACAAGTCAGGAGTTTGCGATGGCAGTAGCTAGCCGGGCCTAGCACAAGTGCATCGCGCGAGGTTTTCCATATGCGCTTCGCGCATATTAGAGTGACCGGGCCTAGCACAAGTGCATCGCGCTCTGTTTTCCATATGCGCTTCGCGCATATTAGAGTGACCGGGCCTAGCACAAGTGCATCGCGCTCTGTTTTCCATATGCGCTTCGCGCATATTAGAGTGATCGGGCCTAGCACAAGTGCATCGCGCTCTGTTTTCCATATGCGCTTCGCGCATATTAGAGTGACCGGGCCTAGCACAAGTGCATCGCGCTCTGTTTTCCATATGCGCTTCGCGCATATTAGAGTGACCGGGCCTAGCACAAGTGCATCGCGCTCTGTTTTCCATATGCGCTTCGCGCATATTAGAGTGACCGGGCCTAGCACAAGTGCATCGCGCTCTGTTTTCCATATGCGCTTCGCGCATATTAGAGTGACCGGGCCTAGCACAAGTGCATCGCGCTCTGTTTTCCATATGCGCTTCGCGCATATTAGAGTGACCGGGCCTAGCACAAGTGCATCGCGCTCTGTTTTCCATATGCGCTTCGCGCATATTAGAGTGACCGGGCCTAGCACAAGTGCATCGCGCTCTGTTTTCCATATGCGCTTCGCGCATATTAGAGTGACCGGGCCTAGCACAAGTGCATCGCGCTCTGTTTTCCATATGCGCTTCGCGCATATTAGAGTGACCGGGCCTAGCACAAGTGCATCGCGCTCTGTTTTCCATATGCGCTTCGCGCATATTAGAGTGATCGGGCCTAGCACAAGTGCGTCGCGCTCTGTTTTCCATATTAGAGTGACCGGGCCTAGCACTAGTGCATCGCGCTCTGTTTGCAATATTTACCTAGCCAAAGACACCAAGCCAAACACAGCATCGATACAATGCGCGGCAGTGAGCACGTATCTCGGGGCTATGACGGAGCCCCCACACACGAAGCTCCGGATGAGCAGACCCTGGGACATGGCCACCATGTACGGCACGCTGCCCTCGGCCGCCTGCGAGCCGCCGACGATGCGGGCGGTGGGGTCCGTGTGGATGAAGAAGGATGACAAGTCAGGAGTTTGCGATGGCAGTAGCTAGCCGGGCCTAGCACAAGTGCATCGCGCGAGGTTTTCCATATGCGCTTCGCGCATATTAGAGTGACCGGGCCTAGCACAAGTGCATCGCGCTCTGTTTTCCATATGCGCTTCGCGCATATTAGAGTGACCGGGCCTAGCACAAGTGCATCGCGCTCTGTTTTCCATATGCGCTTCGCGCATATTAGAGTGATCGGGCCTAGCACAAGTGCATCGCGCTCTGTTTTCCATATGCGCTTCGCGCATATTAGAGTGACCGGGCCTAGCACAAGTGCATCGCGCTCTGTTTTCCATATGCGCTTCGCGCATATTAGAGTGACCGGGCCTAGCACAAGTGCATCGCGCTCTGTTTTCCATATGCGCTTCGCGCATATTAGAGTGACCGGGCCTAGCACAAGTGCATCGCGCTCTGTTTTCCATATGCGCTTCGCGCATATTAGAGTGACCGGGCCTAGCACAAGTGCATCGCGCTCTGTTTTCCATATGCGCTTCGCGCATATTAGAGTGACCGGGCCTAGCACAAGTGCATCGCGCTCTGTTTTCCATATGCGCTTCGCGCATATTAGAGTGACCGGGCCTAGCACAAGTGCATCGCGCTCTGTTTTCCATATGCGCTTCGCGCATATTAGAGTGACCGGGCCTAGCACAAGTGCATCGCGCTCTGTTTTCCATATGCGCTTCGCGCATATTAGAGTGACCGGGCCTAGCACAAGTGCATCGCGCTCTGTTTTCCATATGCGCTTCGCGCATATTAGAGTGATCGGGCCTAGCACAAGTGCGTCGCGCTCTGTTTTCCATATTAGAGTGACCGGGCCTAGCACTAGTGCATCGCGCTCTGTTTGCAATATTTACCTAGCCAAAGACACCAAGCCAAACACAGCATCGATACAATGCGCGGCAGTGAGCACGTATCTCGGGGCTATGACGGAGCCCCCACACACGAAGCTCCGGATGAGCAGACCCTGGGACATGGCCACCATGTACGGCACGCTGCCCTCGGCCGCCTGCGAGCCGCCGACGATGCGGGCGGTGGGGTCCGTGTGGATGAAGAAGGATGACAAGTCAGGAGTTTGCGATGGCAGTAGCTAGCCGGGCCTAGCACAAGTGCATCGCGCTCTGTTTTCCATATGCGCTTCGCGCATATTAGAGTGATCGGGCCTAGCACAAGTGCGTCGCGCTCTGTTTTCCATATTAGAGTGACCGGGCCTAGCACTAGTGCATCGCGCTCTGTTTGCAATATTTACCTAGCCAAAGACACCAAGCCAAACACAGCATCGATACAATGCGCGGCAGTGAGCACGTATCTCGGGGCTATGACGGAGCCCCCACACACGAAGCTCCGGATGAGCAGACCCTGGGACATGGCCACCATGTACGGCACGCTGCCCTCGGCCGCCTGCGAGCCGCCGACGATGCGGGCGGTGGGGTCCGTGTGGATGAAGAAGGATGACAAGTCAGGAGTTTGCGATGGCAGTAGCTAGCCGGGCCTAGCACAAGTGCATCGCGCTCTGTTTTCCATATGCGCTTCGCGCATATTAGAGTGATCGGGCCTAGCACAAGTGCGTCGCGCTCTGTTTTCCATATTAGAGTGACCGGGCCTAGCACTAGTGCATCGCGCTCTGTTTGCAATATTTACCTAGCCAAAGACACCAAGCCAAACACAGCATCGATACAATGCGCGGCAGTGAGCACGTATCTCGGGGCTATGACGGAGCCCCCACACACGAAGCTCCGGATGAGCAGACCCTGGGACATGGCCACCATGTACGGCACGCTGCCCTCGGCCGCCTGCGAGCCGCCGACGATGCGGGCGGTGGGGTCCGTGTGGATGAAGAAGGATGACAAGTCAGGAGTTTGCGATGGCAGTAGCTAGCCGGGCCTAGCACAAGTGCATCGCGCGAGGTTTTCCATATGCGCTTCGCGCATATTAGAGTGATCGGGCCTAGCACTAGTACATCGCGCTCTGTTTGCCATTTGCGCTTCGCGCATATTAGAGTGACCGGGCCTAGCACTAGTGCATCGCGCGAGGTTTGCCATATGCGCGAAGCGCATATTAGAGTGACCGGGCCTAGCACAAGTGCATCGCGCTATGTTTTCCATATGCGCTTCGTGCATATTAGAGTGACCGGGCCTAGCACTAGTGCATCGCGCTATGTTTTCCATATGCGCTTCGCGCATATTAGAGTGACCGGGCCTAGCACTAGTGCATCGCGCTCTGTTTTCCATATGCGCTTCGCGCATATTAGAGTGATCAGGCCTAGCACAAGTGCATCGCGCTCTGTTTTCCATATGCGCTTCGCGCATATTAGAGTGACCGGGCCTAGCACTAGTGCATCGCGCTCTGTTTGCAATATTTACCTAGCCAAAGACACCAAGCCAAACACAGCATCGATACAATGCGCGGCAGTGAGCACGTATCTCGGGGCTATGACGGAGCCCCCACACACGAAGCTCCGGATGAGCAGACCCTGGGACATGGCCACCATGTACGGCACGCTGCCCTCGGCCGCCTGCGAGCCGCCGACGATGCGGGCGGTGGGGTCCGTGTGGATGAAGAAGGATGACAAGTCAGGAGTTTGCGATGGCAGTAGCTAGCCGGGCCTAGCACAAGTGCATCGCGCGAGGTTTGCAATATGCGCTTTGCGCATATTAGAGTGACCGGGCCTAGCACAAGTGCATCGCGCTCTGTTTTCCATATGCGCTTCGCGCATATTAGAGTGACCGGGCCTAGCACAAGTGCATCGCGCTCTGTTTTCCATATGCGCTTCGCGCATATTAGAGTGACCGGGCCTTGCACTAGTGCATCGCGCTCTGTTTGCAATATTTACCTAGCCAAAGACACCAAGCCAAACACAGCATCGATACAATGCGCGGCAGTGAGCACGTATCTCGGGGCTATGACGGAGCCCCCACACACGAAGCTCCGGATGAGCAGACCCTGGGACATGGCCACCATGTACGGCACGCTGCCCTCGGCCGCCTGCGAGCCGCCGACGATGCGGGCGGTGGGGTCCGTGTGGATGAAGAAGGATGACAAGTCAGGAGTTTGCGATGGCAGTAGCTAGCCGGGCCTAGCACAAGTGCATCGCGCGAGGTTTTCCATATGCGCTTCGCGCATATTAGAGTGATCGGGCCTAGCACTAGTACATCGCGCTCTGTTTGCCATTTGCGCTTCGCGCATATTAGAGTGACCGGGCCTAGCACTAGTGCATCGCGCGAGGTTTGCCATATGCGCGAAGCGCATATTAGAGTGACCGGGCCTAGCACAAGTGCATCGCGCTATGTTTTCCATATGCGCTTCGTGCATATTAGAGTGACCGGGCCTAGCACTAGTGCATCGCGCTATGTTTTCCATATGCGCTTCGCGCATATTAGAGTGACCGGGCCTAGCACTAGTGCATCGCGCTATGTTTTCCATATGCGCTTCGCGCATATTAGAGTGACCGGGCCTAGCACAAGTGCATCGCGCTATGTTTTCCATATGCGCTTCGTGCATATTAGAGTGACCGGGCCTAGCACTAGTGCATCGCGCTATGTTTTCCATATGCGCTTCGCGCATATTAGAGTGACCGGGCCTTGCACTAGTGCATCGCGCTCTGTTTGCAATATTTACCTAGCCAAAGACACCAAGCCAAACACAGCATCGATACAATGCGCGGCAGTGAGCACGTATCTCGGGGCTATGACGGAGCCCCCACACACGAAGCTCCGGATGAGCAGACCCTGGGACATGGCCACCATGTACGGCACGCTGCCCTCGGCCGCCTGCGAGCCGCCGACGATGCGGGCGGTGGGGTCCGTGTGGATGAAGAAGGATGACAAGTCAGGAGTTTGCGATGGCAGTAGCTAGCCGGGCCTAGCACAAGTGCGTCGCGCTCTGTTTTCCATATGCGCTTCGCGCATATTAGAGTGACCGGGCCTAGCACAAGTGCATCGCGCTCTGTTTTCCATATGCGCTTCGCGCATATTAGAGTGACCGGGCCTAGCACAAGTGCATCGCGCTCTGTTTTCCATATGCGCTTCGCGCATATTAGAGTGACCGGGCCTTGCACTAGTGCATCGCGCTCTGTTTGCAATATTTACCTAGCCAAAGACACCAAGCCAAACACAGCATCGATACAATGCGCGGCAGTGAGCACGTATCTCGGGGCTATGACGGAGCCCCCACACACGAAGCTCCGGATGAGCAGACCCTGGGACATGGCCACCATGTACGGCACGCTGCCCTCGGCCGCCTGCGAGCCGCCGACGATGCGGGCGGTGGGGTCCGTGTGGATGAAGAAGGATGACAAGTCAGGAGTTTGCGATGGCAGTAGCTAGCCGGGCCTAGCACAAGTGCATCGCGCTCTGTTTTCCATATGCGCTTCGCGCATATTAGAGTGACCGGGCCTTGCACTAGTGCATCGCGCTCTGTTTGCAATATTTACCTAGCCAAAGACACCAAGCCAAACACAGCATCGATACAATGCGCGGCAGTGAGCACGTATCTCGGGGCTATGACGGAGCCCCCACACACGAAGCTCCGGATGAGCAGACCCTGGGACATGGCCACCATGTACGGCACGCTGCCCTCGGCCGCCTGCGAGCCGCCGACGATGCGGGCGGTGGGGTCCGTGTGGATGAAGAAGGATGACAAGTCAGGAGTTTGCGATGGCAGTAGCTAGCCGGGCCTAGCACAAGTGCATCGCGCTCTGTTTTCCATATGCGCTTCGCGCATATTAGAGTGACCGGGCCTTGCACTAGTGCATCGCGCTCTGTTTGCAATATTTACCTAGCCAAAGACACCAAGCCAAACACAGCATCGATACAATGCGCGGCAGTGAGCACGTATCTCGGGGCTATGACGGAGCCCCCACACACGAAGCTCCGGATGAGCAGACCCTGGGACATGGCCACCATGTACGGCACGCTGCCCTCGGCCGCCTGCGAGCCGCCGACGATGCGGGCGGTGGGGTCCGTGTGGATGAAGAAGGATGACAAGTCAGGAGTTTGCGATGGCAGTAGCTAGCCGGGCCTAGCACAAGTGCGTCGCGCTCTGTTTTCCATATGCGCTTCGCGCATATTAGAGTGACCGGGCCTAGCACAAGTGCATCGCGCTCTGTTTTCCATATGCGCTTCGCGCATATTAGAGTGACCGGGCCTAGCACAAGTGCATCGCGCTCTGTTTTCCATATGCGCTTCGCGCATATTAGAGTGACCGGGCCTAGCACAAGTGCATCGCGCTCTGTTTGCAATATTTACCTAGCCAAAGACACCAAGCCAAACACAGCATCGATACAATGCGCGGCAGTGAGCACGTATCTCGGGGCTATGACGGAGCCCCCACACACGAAGCTCCGGATGAGCAGACCCTGGGACATGGCCACCATGTACGGCACGCTGCCCTCGGCCGCCTGCGAGCCGCCGACGATGCGGGCGGTGGGGTCCGTGTGGATGAAGAAGGATGACAAGTCAGGAGTTTGCGATGGCAGTAGCTAGCCGGGCCTAGCACAAGTGCATCGCGCGAGGTTTTCCATATGCGCTTCGCGCATATTAGAGTGATCGGGCCTAGCACTAGTACATCGCGCTCTGTTTGCCATTTGCGCTTCGCGCATATTAGAGTGACCGGGCCTAGCACTAGTGCATCGCGCGAGGTTTGCCATATGCGCGAAGCGCATATTAGAGTGACCGGGCCTAGCACAAGTGCATCGCGCTATGTTTTCCATATGCGCTTCGTGCATATTAGAGTGACCGGGCCTAGCACTAGTGCATCGCGCTATGTTTTCCATATGCGCTTCGCGCATATTAGAGTGACCGGGCCTAGCACTAGTGCATCGCGCTCTGTTTTCCATATGCGCTTCGCGCATATTAGAGTGATCAGGCCTAGCACAAGTGCATCGCGCTCTGTTTTCCATATGCGCTTCGCGCATATTAGAGTGACCGGGCCTAGCACTAGTGCATCGCGCTCTGTTTGCAATATTTACCTAGCCAAAGACACCAAGCCAAACACAGCATCGATACAATGCGCGGCAGTGAGCACGTATCTCGGGGCTATGACGGAGCCCCCACACACGAAGCTCCGGATGAGCAGACCCTGGGACATGGCCACCATGTACGGCACGCTGCCCTCGGCCGCCTGCGAGCCGCCGACGATGCGGGCGGTGGGGTCCGTGTGGATGAAGAAGGATGACAAGTCATTTGGAGCTTGCGATGGCAGTGCTGGAAAGAGTTGTCAAAGTTATTAATATCGTCACTGTTATAAGGCAGACTGAAACTGAATTTTGAAAGAATATACAAAAAAACCTCTTATTTCTCATTATAAGTCATACAATTTTGATGCCTTGAGCCTTTGACGTTCTGGAATGTATACGTAAAGGTGCATTCAGATCAAACGAGCATTCGCTGTTCGAACCCCCTACTCTATGAAATTCGATCGTTACACAAAACGTGATTCGTTGATTTCGTAGAGTGGGGTATAGAATAGCGAATGCTCGTTTGGTCTGCATGCACCTTAAGATTAACCATAATTACGAAAATGAACCAAAGTCGGAATTTGGGGAGAATTTGATATGACTTTCTGTCCTTTGGACCGTTTTATTTCAAATTATTCTCCAAACTTTTTATACGTTGGACAGTTTTGTGAAAAAATAAAGGAGAAAAAAATGTGTCCCAATCCCAAGATTTCTTTCCATTTCTGATATTTTATATGCCAGTTAACATTTTGGTACAAATTTTCTTCTATTAGGTACGATCAGATCAGCTCGTAACTTGTGTTCTTTAGACCTCACATGAAAAATAATTACATACCTACTTATATGTTAAAAAAGTAGAGCAAACAACTTGAAATAAAATGGCCCTTATCCCTAAATAAAAAGCGCTATCTTTCAGGCAACTTCAGTAGTGATCTATTCACATAGACAATACATGTTTAAAATGCGAACACAAACAAAACAATTGCCTATATGGATAGATTACAATCACATACAATACAACAGGGTCGCGTTTTATAAAGATACAATTTACAATTTTGCTGTTACCTGTATACCTACTGGGTCTGTGCAGAAAATGTAGAAGTTTATATATTCTGTGATCTGGCAGCAGGATATATTTAAAGTGAGTTAACTGGTACCAAATAACCACACGCTGTGCTAATTTTATAACAATAATATTAACGTTAATCGATGTCGTAATTATTAGGTACAATGCGATAAATTCCCGTAACTAGATAAATAAAGGTTATCAATGAGCTCGCGCTAATTCGGGATTTTCAGATTTATCTTTATCAATTTCTAATTCATTTATATCAGTGCAATTTATCTAGTGATAGTGGATTTACCAATAATCATAATCTGTATTATAGATAGCACAGATTTACACATTTTATAAATTACCAATGATTTGACATTGCTAGGCATCGTGATGGCATGGCAGGTGGACCAAAAGGTATTTGTATTCTATTTTTTTTATTGTATAATTTTAGTTTCATGACGCATTGGTGTTCTGCTGTAATGTCATGTAAACTTTTTGTTTTAATAAATAAATAAATAATAAACGGGTAGGTACCTACCATCGCTTTAACCTTTTGACTGCCATTGACGACTATTCACGATATCGGAAAGTGTTAGTGACGTCTTAAGCTGCCAGCTTCGCTAATTTAGCATTGACTTACGCGAAACTACGTAAAGTTCAAGTTGGCTTGGTTAGATACGATCGCGTGGTGTCAGTGACACATGATATGATATGATAATATTACATTAAGGCTAGTGCGAATGTTGATACTTGTCTGCCGTAACATTGCACACAATACCACAAGAGAAAATTACACTTTCAAAGTCGCCGTCACTATTGTCGTCAACTTCTATAAGTTGCGAACAACGTAAGTAATCAAACTTTGTATTCAAAATGTATTTAATTTCCAACCTACGTTATTTAATGCTAAATCGGTGTAAACACACAATTAATAAAGTCTTACCATTACTTTACCCCAAACACATGCTAACCTATGAAAAGAATTAAATGGTGTTACATTAACTATGGATAGTTCTTTAAGCGATTTGTTTACATTGTTCGAAAATTCTAGTGATGGCGATTTTATATGTTCTTGCGTTGAAAGAGTTAAATCTTAAAAAAAAGTCACTAGCGCCATTCGATCGCATCTTATCAAGTGAAGTTAAACTTAACGAAGTTCCGCGTATAGGTATACTACATTTATCAAAGCAGAGTTACTACGATCAACTTATGCCATTCAATTTACCACCTAACCTAAAGTTCCATAGGATAATTGTCAAAAATGTACAAGCCGAACCTAAACTGAATCGAATTTAAGGGGTTATGGTAGCCCTCAGGCTGTAGCCGTCACATCTGCAGTAGTGTATAGCCGTCAAAGGGTTAAGGATGTTAAAACACTTACCTAAACTCCCAATGAAGAGAGATATCAGCAGTACTCCCAATTTGAACGCCATTATATCCACACAAGATTTACGTATGACACTCGACTTGCGTCAGCCCTCGTTTTATACTTATCCAATTATATCTGATAGCCAAAATACTTGCAGTGATTAGTTGATAATTCTGTTATTAAACTGTATTATCTCTTATGGAAAATGGTAAATTATTGATTACATTTGGAGTTTCCAGTTCATTAGATTGGATCGTTGCAATTATTTATGAAATTGGGATTTTCTATAGAGAACCTGAAATAAAATTTGTTTTCGATAATATTAACCTGTTGGCTGCTAATTACTGGTATATCGGCATCGTAGGTTCAACGCCGAAGACCGATATATATGTCACGGTCCACAGACCAATACAGACCTACATACACGTGTAAAGTTTTGACATTTTGGTGAAGTGACGTCTGAGTGACAGCTTTTGATGACGTGGCGTCGAAAAGGTTAATTTTACGATTTATTCTTTGACATCAAAACCAATACAAAAAAAAATGTACACAGTAGGAGCTTTAGTTCATAAAAACTAAAATTAGTCACTCTTTTATGTTATGACGTTACTTATAGGTTTTTTAATATTATATGCCTATTTACATGTCTAACTTTCCTAGCGCTCTTTAAGCTAGTTTTCTTTAAGCTCTTAAATACGTAGATACTGGATGTGGAGATTGCTGGTGCGAGAACGCATTCGTGGTGTTTCGGTTAGTGAGATCACTGATGGTAGCCTGGTCCCTAATGCCGACGCTTATCATCCTCCCCTTGAAATTTCTGTCCCGGTCTTTAAAGCCACGAGTACGGTAATATCTGATCCCAGCAACATCGATATGAGGCGTGACTGGAATTTTTCCAGAGGCAATTACGTGCTTCTTCGTCAACTTATCGCCGACTCGTCATGGTCATGCATCTTTGAAGCCCGTAATGTCAATGTCGCCGTAGGCCACTTTTATAGTTCGATATACGACATTTTCGACGCGTGCATTCCCAAAAAGATAAGATCTAGCAAGCCCAGCAGAACGTACCCTGTGTGGTTCACAGCTGATATTATCAAAGACAGTTGAGTAGTTTGAGTTGCCGAGTGAGCACCGTTCGCGAGTGCTCTTGCAATAATCCGATTATAAACCTATAAATATGGCCAAATCGACGCATTAGAAAAAGCGATAAAAAAGTATCTATTACCTATAGAAAATAAACTCGGTTGTGTACTGACAGATCTTAAAAAATTACAAGATAAAATTGACAAAATAGAAATCGCCCAACAACTTTGCAAAAAGTGCCATGCAGGAACACCAAGCGACTCTAGCCCGAACGGATTGACAGACCCTAAGCCAACCGCAAAGAATCCCGTAGCAGCGATCCAGCGTCTAACGAAACCGGCCAGTGTCGACATCAGAACTCTACCCTCTAGGACGGCCGCTAAAGATGACCGGCGCAACTCGCTGCCCGCTACAATATCCAAGGCCGTAACTACGCGAGCGCTTGCGGTCGTGGGTGTGACGACCGACGTTAACGAAAACAAACCACCAACACATCAAAACGACAACGAGACTATAGATGAAACTTATACCGAGCCACCTGAACCTGTATGCAATGACTCATGGGAAACCGCTACCTATTACAAAGGTCGCATGCGACAAAGGCCGCAGCGCGTCGCAGTTACCGGCACCGGACCGACGGATCCCGCCCTAAAAACAACTGAACGTGTCAAAAAATTGCATGCCTGTCGGTTTAACGCCGAAACCACCACAGACGCGATCACATCGTATGTCACTAAAAAAACGAATACGACGCACTGTGCCGTTGAGAAATTAAAGCTCAAACACAACTATTACGCATCCTTCGCAATAACGGTTCCTAAAAGCACTTTTAACAGCCTCATGTCTGCCGAATTCTGGCCATCTGGGACGGAGGTAAGCGAGTGGTTTCCAGGAGGCACCGGGCGCGCGAGGCGCGCCCGCCACCCGCGGCGGCGCCGCTCCGCCGGCGACGCGACCATCGGCGCAAACCACCTCGAAGAACATCATAGTGTGCCATCAAAATATTCGGGGCCTGAACGGCAAAACTAGGCAATTAGAAGTATTACTATGTGATGAACTATCGTGTGATGTCCTAATTGTTACCGAACATTTTTTACGTGATTACGAGATTCAATCTGTTACTTTATCTAACTTCGACCTTATGTCGTTTTACTGTAGACCTACTATTGAACACGGTGGTAGCTGCATTTATGTAAGATCCAACGTTAAGGCTGTAAACAGACCCGATTACCGCGATCTATCCTGTGAACAAATATTTGACGTTTGTGCTGTCTATCTTGTCGACGACGACCTTCTAGTAGTAGGTATATATCACTCGAACCTCACTAGTCACACTGAGTATTTGAAACTATTTGACGTGCTACTAACAAAAATTAATAACGACAAACTGCCAGCAGTGATAATGGGAGATATAAACATAGATTTACGCGTAAACACCTCAACAAAAAGGCAGCTATGCGATATAATGAGTTCACACGGATTCAGCCAGTACGTCGAAGAAGTCACTAGGCGTGCTGGTACGAGCGCCACCACACTAGATCATGCGTACTCTAACATTCATAGTGAACGAGTGACCGCTGCCTGCGTAAACAGTAATCTGAGCGACCACGCAGCGCAGAGGCTCGTCGCGCCGCGTCCTCCGCGCCACCCGGCACCCCTAGAGATAACGAAACGTGTTTTTAGTAGTAAGAACAGATCGTCCTTTGTTACCGCGCTGGAGTCGATAGATTGGAATATGATTGTAGGCACCTATAGCCATGAAAGTAATTTATTTGCAAACAAGGTCATTAACATCCTGACCTATTTAATGAATGTCCACATTCCGCTCAAAAAAATTAAATTACACCCTCAAAACAGTCCCTGGATAGATTCAGAAATAATAGAATTAAAACTTTTAGCCCGTGATTTAGCAAACTTCTCAAATAAACATCCAAGTAATACCGTTTTACAGCAAATCGCAGATAGAATTCAAAATTCCTATACATATAAACTAAAAACTAAACGTACCGAATATTTCAACTCTTTAATCACCAAGAACCCTAACAAGGGCAAAGCGATGTGGAGGGCTATCAATACAGAGTTAGCTCGGACGCCTCGAGAGCGTGTCGATTACACCGAGTTGCTCGTGGATGGTGACAACCTGCCGTTCGCGACCAAGCAGCTCGCAGTGGACGCACTCAACCAGGAGTTCGTGACGGCGGCCGCCGCGTGCGGCGCGCCTGCCGCCGACCACGGCCGCTGCCTCGCCTCCTTGTCGACCTGGTGCACCGCCAGCGACTGTTCAATGAGGCTAAAGCCATTTACACCCGAGGAAGTCGTCAGTATTTTTAAAACTTCCATCGCGCCCAAAAACAGCACCGACGTCTACGGGTTATCCGCCAATTTATTAAAACAAGCCAGCCCTGTTGTCTGCGGTGTCCTATACCAGTTGTATAATAGTTGCTTGAGGACGGCTACATTTCCAGATAGCATGAAAAAGGTAAAAATATATCCATTGTACAAAGGAAAAGGCAAAAAATCCGCCATTAAATCGTACCGTCCAATATCACTGGTTCCTGGGGTCAGCAAGTGCTTCGAAGTAGGATTAAATAACCGGCTACTAAGTTTTTGGACACCAAGGAACGTATTGTCCGATAGTCAGTTCGCTTATCGCCACGGCCGTTCCACCACCGATCTAGTGCGAGAGGTGGTACGATGCGTTCTGCGTTGTCGTGAGGCAGGGCGGCATGTGGCTGTCGTCTGCTGTGATCTATCCCGTGCCTTCGACACGGCGGACCACACACTGATAGCCAACAAACTCGCCCATTACGGCATAAGGGGCCCGGCAGCCCGACTAGTAATTTCATTTATGACGGAGAGAGCCCAAGTAGTCGTCGGCGAAGGCGGCAAAGTGGTATCCTCGGAGCTGCGGAATCTGATGGGCGTCCCCCAAGGGTCGTGCCTCTCCAACACCCTGTTCAGTATACTGCTGAATGACCTACCGACAACGATACAGGGCGCAGAGCTATTTATGTATGCCGATGACGTCACGGCGGTAGTCAGCACGACTACTGAGCAGGACTTGGAAGGGGCACTCAACAACGTAATGGAACAACTGCACAACTGGTTCCATGATAACGGGTTAGCACTTAATAAAGAAAAAACCAGCTTTATGGTGTTCAAATTAAACGGTCACACGGGCCCAACCATTAGGGTGCGTGCTGGCGACGCCACCGTCCAGCAAGTGCCTCGCGCGCGCCTTCTCGGTTTCCAGCTGGACAGCGCACTGACGTGGGAGTCCCACATCGATGAGCTGCGCGGGAGGCTGGGGCGTGCGTGCTTTGGGCTGAGACGGCTGACTCACACGGCCGGGAGAGGCGCGGTGCGGGAATGCTATTTCGCAACAGTGCACTCGCTCCTAAACTATGGTGTGGAGCTATGGGCCCGTGCGTCTGACTGGAAACGCCCATTTTCCATGCAAAAGCGTGCCGTTCGCGCCATGGCGGGCAAGCCATCGGATGCTCCAGCACGGGAACTCTTTCGTAGTTTTGGAATCCTACCCCTGCCATGCATGTACATATTCCAAGTGGCAGTGTTTACGCATCAACACAGAGACACGTTTAAGTCTAGAGGCGTAAACACTAACTATCCACTCAGAAGCAACAAACTAAAACATAGACTGGTCGCGGATACGCATAGACTAGCTAAATCACAACGATCCGTATACTACTCAGGACCGTCTGTTTACAATCGCTTACCGGAATCTATAAGGAGTGCAGCTACCATCACAGTTTTCAAAAATAAACTAAAAAAATGGTTACTAAATGAACTCTTCTATGATTATACAGATTTTTTTTAATTTACCTCAATTTGTTGAGCCATTTAATTAAATTGTGACCAATATTTACGAATTTATAATTATACTGTATGAATATGTATTTTATGACATGTAACAATTGTTATCAATAAACAATTTTGTATTTTTTTTGTATTTTTTATTTTGACATCAAACGTAAAGCTTTTCTACACCGTAAGTGGAAAAAAACGGGAGACGGGGAATTATATGCTGATTTTTCTAGACTCAGAGCCGATATATAATCTAAAACTTCAAGAGCGTACAATCCCAAGTAACATGGGCCTGAAGGCTTAAAACGAATTTATCTATTGATAGTCTATTCGCAGTTTATTTTTAGATAAGGGCTTTCTATAAATGGTTTCTATGAAGAAAAAATATCCTTATAGTGTATCTTTTCTCATATTTGATTTTTTTTAGATGATTTGATCTATAGAACACGTATTTTAAGTACATTTCTAGGTATGACGATTATCTTAGGACATATTGTTCTATAAATAGTTAATAAAGACTAAAGGTACCTATTTTCCAGTGTTTTATTAGATAAGATGGTAAATGTTAAGATTTAACTTTCTACGGATATTCCGTATTAGCTAGTGGTACTCTTATGTTTGTTTATAAAAAGACTAAAGTCTACATAAACTACTTTTGTAGATATCTTTCAGTAAGTCTAATAATATGTTAGTGAAATAGTGGTTCCAGTGTTTATTTGCTTAAAGATAATGTAAATAAGTGCAATTTTACTAGATCAGCTGGCTTTATGCAATGGAGACAGTAAAACAAATTAAAAGATCTGGTGGCTTTCGTCGGAGAGTCAGCAAATATTTAAAAATAGAAGAAAATACAGAGAAGGAGAAAAAGGAGTTCCGACTTTGATTTGCGACTCATGAATTAAGCGGGTAAGATTATTAAAATAATAAGTAAAGATTAGACAATAATTTCAATTACGAAATGGTTCCATCTACCTATAAATAAATAAACAATGCTTGTCAAATGTTCATTCTTAGAAATCGGGGAAACTTTATACAGATAGGTACGAATAAGATAATTTAGATATATCTACCTAATATAATACGATCCACAAAAAATAAACTTTCCGCCCTCTTCAAATACACTGATAAAACTAAACATAACACGTTAAAACTCCTACAAATCGGCCGCGTGAACCGTGGATACACCAAACAATTCAACATGTCAGGACGTGCGTCTCGCGACTACACGCGCGCACGCCGGCGGCGCGAAGTTGCGACTATACCATTACATTATTTCATATTGGCAACAAATAAAAAACAAATTTCTTTAAGAAGGTAACTTATTGAATTCGTTCTGCATTAATCCATCCAAAATGATACACAACGCACTCAAAATGCCAGTTCTCTGATTGATGTCTAGAAATACTGTGAGAAGTTCAAACAGTATACAAAAATGGCAGTTTATAGATAATCTTAAACCACTCATAAACCAGTTTATTCCTCGACTAGGAAGTTTGGTTTGCAACAAGTAAAAATAGTTTTGTCATTTACTAGAGCTATACTACAGATTATTCTTTAGAAAGTTTGTTTTAAAGAAATCATTTTTCTAGATAAGTTTAACTAGACGCCATTTTTACTGCCTAATATTTTGTGAAATTATTGTAGCGAACTATTTTTTGGCTTGTTTTTGTACTTTTATGAATATATTCTCTGTAACAAATCGTCCTATACTTTTTAATATACTATATTATGAATGAAACAAATGGCTGAAACATATAAACACTATAATTTTTTTTTTATATTTTTATATTTGGTTAATATTTTATTAAATATTACATTTCAAGTGGGCGCTCTTATTTAAAGAGAGTTTTACACAAATTCAGCGAGAGACTTTCATCCGCACCAAGTTTTGCAAGTTTAAGTATCAGTATTAGCCGATGAAAACTAGGCGCATGAAATAAGAAGTTAGAAATTTGTCACGCCATTTTGTAATATTACCTTAGCATTTTTCTTTTGAGATATGCGCCATTATACGTATCGTTGTCTATTTCTATTAAAATCTTTCTTAAGGTTGGCAGGGTTGAGTTAATTTGGTTTTAAAACTTCTCAGGTAAATACTTCTGTTTAGCTCTCAAGCTTATCTATTAACCATCTACTAGTGCATATCGTGGTCTATAAATAGTATAGAAAGACTCTAGAAGAATGCTTTAAGACTATTTGAAAATGTTTAATTCTTAACTCTGTCTATTCGTGGTTTCTAGAGGGAGACTTATGAATAGTTACAAGGTTGTGCCCACTTTACTAAAGACTATCTATAAGCGTTATTGAAGATAGCTTGGGAGCAATGTTACTCTTATGGTAGACAATCAAATCGAAGTCTATTAGATATCTAATATCCCCTTTTTAGATTCGCTTTTGTTACTTGGGAATGATTACATCAGCAGAGTTCAGGCTAACATCACTAGTAATCCTCGAGCTTTTTGGCAGCATATGAATAACCTAAAATCCAGGGGTGGGTTCGAGAACCGCGTTCTATATGACGAAAAACCCTATGAAGGTGTGGAAGCTGCTGAGGCCTTTGCAAACTTTTTCTCGAATGTCTTCCTTCCTAATGTGCCTTCACTTAACTGTACCAAAATTGTTGAACAGGATGAAACGCGTACTGCTAATCTTATTCATATTGGCACAATATCTCCCCAGGATGTTGAGGCCGGCATATGCCGTTTGAAGGCCCAAAGCGCTGTGGGTCCCGATGTATTTCCGGCATATATACTCAAAGGATGCAAAGAGTGGTTTGTTAAGCCTTTATGTCATATCTAGGGATTGCAATTGCTGGATCCAGCATCCAGCAATCCAGCTGGATCCAGCGCATTTTTCGGTCTGCTGGATCCAGCAGCCAGTGCTGGATCCAGCGCTGCGGATCCGCAAATAAAATTCACCAAAAAATGCATAATCAACTTTACATAAACTTATTTTACGTCTTGTTTGAAACGGTTCCGCGATCCCGCGCTTAGTCCTAGACGGGCCTAGTCCTCTTAGGATCCAATTTATCCTGTTTGTGCTCCTTCCAATTTATAGTTGAAACAATGTGTATGGCTAAAAGTGGGAAAGAGTGGATAGATTCTAATATAGTGCTTCGGAATGAGAAATCTATGTTTATGCTGCGTTTTTGGTTGGGTCTAAATTGCATGAGTTTGGTTTTATTGAAATTAAGCTTTAAATTGTGATCATCCGACCAGGGGCGTAGCTAGGGTAAAAGGCGCCCGGGGCAGGCGCCAAATTTGCGCCCCCCCCCTTAACTGAACTTAAAGGGTTCCTAGTACGGAACACTTAAAAGGCTCACTTTTAGGATTCCGTAATATTTTCCAAGATTCAACCTACTAGGCAGGAAAAAAAGTTGATTTTCATCCGACTTCAAAAAAGGAGGAGGTTCTCAATTCGACTATATATCTATTTTTATGTTTGTTACCTCAACTACAATGTCTGTGTATATTTAGGCATACTGTACACTGTACATTCTAAGGGTCTCACCAAACTAGTCGACGCCGTTTCGGCTAATCGCGTACGGAAAAAGCTTTATGTCAACGCAATAAGAGCGAGGACATCGTAAATCGGCTCGGCCCGCGCGAAACGACGTCTTTCGACGGGAAAACGGCGTTTTGCCGTAAAGCTGTTCGCATTCGTACGACACCGTTTGCAGCCTAACGCACACGTTCGCATTCCTAAATCTCCTAATACCGCCGTACGGTGCCGGAAAGAGTTGAACGGCTCCGATCACGGCCGAGTACCTACGATAAGGACCGGTCAGAGCTGGCGGAAGCCGTTCAGCGTCTTCGACGGCCGAACATAGGTGACGACAGCCGAAAAGAGCCGATGACGGCCGAAGTAGCTACTGATGCGTTTGTATTTATTCATTTGAATTATTACCCACATTAAAATCTGCAATAGATCTGACAACACGAAGTAATACTGTCGTAATCATACACGTCTGTTCAGTTTTAAACTAGTTACTAATAACTAGCCTCCAAAAATGAGATTTACGATTGCCGATCACCCGCTGTCCTATCTATCTGTTCGTCGGACTCAGCGGCTGTACGCGTGCTGTCTGACGTCTCGACAGCAGGACGGAGCACGGGAGAGCCGACCGCCGCTTTACAACTGTTGCGACAGCAAATCGCAGCCGATCGAGCGTTTCTACGGCCGTAAGGAGGGTGAGACTGCTTAACGCAGGTGTTCAACCGCGGAGACGGTCGATCGGCTAAATGCGAATAGTGTGGTGTAAAACACTCGGCGAAAGCCGACTCCGCGTCGATTGGTTTGGTGAGACCCTAACAAGACATTTAGTGACTTTGTGTAAATTATGCATAAGGAAATAAAAAATTTTGGCTGGTTGGAGCCCCCCTGATATTACGCCCGTGGAAAATATACCAATCTTGCATTTTTTTTAATTACGCATAAAGATTTTCTTTATGTGTCGATTATGCACAAGGAATCAAAAATGTTGGCCGATTTGGCGCCCACGCTAATTTGATTTCTTTATGTGTAAATTATGCATAAGGAAATAACAAGTTTTGGCTGGTTGGAGCCCCCCTGATATTACGCCCGTGGAAAATGTACCAATCTAGCATTTTTTTAAATTACGCATAAAGATTTTCTTTATGTGTTGATTATTACACAAGGAAATGTTGGCTGATTTGGCGCCCACCCTAATTTGGCGCCCGGGCAAAATGTACCTTTCTAAAATTTATGCATACCTACAGATTTTCTTAATATGTAAATTATGCATAATAAAATCAAAATATTTTGCCAATTTGGCGCTCCTCTTAATTAGACGCCCGGGGAAAATCTACCAGTCTAGCATTTTATGAATTTTTTTTTATGTATAAATTATGCAAAAGCATATCAAACATTTTGGCCGATTTGGCGCCCCCTCTGATTTGGCGCCCGGGGCACGAGCCCCCTCTGCCCCCCCCCTAGATACGCCACTGCATCCGACCAGGTTACGATATTTTGAATGGTTGTATTTAAGCTATTCTTTAAATCTAATTGATTGTGGCAAAGTTGAATAACAGATATGTTGTCAGCAAAAAGAGTACAAAATTTATCTATACATTTAGGCAGATCATTTATTATATAGATTAAAAATAAAACACAACCGAGAACACTGCCTTAGATCGAGAAATATTCGTTTTATCTGATTTAAATATGTATAGTACCTGTGATGTAGTTGTGATATTGATATTCTATTTCAACGCATTGTGTACGACCTACAGGTCCTTAGGTACCTTATTAAGGTATGGTATGAACCAATTGTGAGCTGAGCCTCTAATACCTATTCCAAATAATTTTTGCAATAAAATATCATATAAAACACAATCATAAGATTTGCTCATACCTAGCAACTAGCAACATACCAATAGCATATTTTCTGTCATTTATTGTGTTTAAAACTTCGTTTGTGTACTTGAAAACTGCTGATGATGTTGAGCGACCTTTTCGGACACCGTTTTGAGAATCGTTAAATACATATTTTAAACTTTTCACAAAAAAAAATCGGTTCGACTTAGCGATTTCAAAAGTTTAGAAAAAAAAATTAGAAGGGAAGGGCCTACATGTTTAATAACGGACATTTTACGGAGATCTGGGACTGTTCCTTCTGTAAAAGACTGGTTAATGAGAAGTGTCATAGGAGGGGTTAACTCTTCAGCGCATTTTCTTACTAAATAGGGTGGTACTGGCAACTCATCTTGGCCAAAACTTCTTTTTTTTGAGACATTTAATTAGTTTGAAAACTTCAAGTGAGATGACGGGGCTAAGGTAGAGCGATTTTTCAGATGATGATATGACGGGTCGTCCCCGGAGCGAAGTTTCAGCCCTCTGCGGAGTCGGTTTTTGAAATTCTATCCCATTTTAAACTAAGGGGTACACTAAAACGTTTCAAATAAATAAAATAATTAAAAAATAAAACAAAAAGTTCCCCGACTTCAATCGAAAGAAAATATTATAGTAATAAGACAAGCGCCTAAGTAGATACGCTCACAAGAATTAAGCTAAAAGTGGAATAATTTGTCACTTCTCAATTAGCTTAAAACGGCAGTCGTGTCTTTTAATTTCTTTATTATTTTATTTTTGAAGTTTTTTTAGGTATATAATTCGCAAAAAATTACGCGTTATTGTCCTCCCTTTCATAACATTGAATATTATTATTGATAATTAACCTGTTTTATTGCAAAAAAACGTTTTTTTTTGGTATTTTTCCTACCTGCTGGATCCGCGCTGGATCCAGCTGGATTGACGCCGATCCAGCAAAAATCCAGCTGGATTGAAAACACTGCTGGATTGCAATCCCTAGTCATATCTTTAACCTAGCTCTGCGCACTGGGGAGTATCCTAACCAGTGGAAGGTAACACGGGTGCGACCAATTCCTAAGTCAGGCGATAAAACTAAGGTAGAATGTTATCGCCCTATAGCGATTCTCTCCTGTATTGCGAAATTATTCGAATCAGTAATAAATAAGCTTATATCCTCTCAAGTGCAGCCCTATCTCTGTGACTCACAACATGGTTTTAGGCCTACGCGTTCAGTTGAAACGAACCTCCTAACTCTGGTTGATACCATCTCTGAGCATCTGGATAAAGGAGTACAGGTTGACGTGCTGTACTTCGACTTTCAAAAAGCCTTTGATCGCGTGGATAACGACATATTACTAAAGAAGTTATGCGAAATCGGTTTCTTGCCAAGCCTGCTTCGTTTTTTTGCCAGCTATCTACGCGACAGGCAACAGTATGTGCAGCACGGATGCTTCGTCTCTAGATCCTATCACACTCGCTCCGGAGTCAGCCAGGGTTCAATCCTAGGGCCTTTTCTACTTAGCGTCATGATTAATGACTTGGCTTCTCTTCCTAGACATGCACAGTGTCTCCTTTACGCTGACGACCTTAAGCTTATATATGGCGTGCAAGAGCTCTCGGACTCTGAATCACTGCAACATGACCAAGTCTATGAATGGAGTATCGCAAATAAGCTGGTATTTCATCCCGAAAAGTGCAATGTAATGTCGTTTAGTCGGGCTCGCAGTCCTTTGTTGGTCAACTACACGTTGGGAACGGATTTGGTTAAACGTGTTGAGACTATAAAGGATTTGGGTGTTTTATTCGATCCGCATCTCAATTTCCACGACCATATAAAAACTCTAGCTACTGAATGCTACCGGAGATTGGGATTCGTTATCCGCAACGCTCAGGACTTTGATAACCCAGTTGTTATCAAGCTAGTTTTCACCTCCCTAGTCAGAAGCAAGCTGGAGGCAGCATCTATAGTGTGGAATCCCCATGGGGTGACTTATTCCTTGCTACTAGAAAAAATTCAAAAGGCTTTTTTGCGATTTTTATACAAAAAGACCTACGGACGTTTCCCCTTCCTTTACCCGACAAAGTTTTTGCTCGGAACTCTTGGCTTCAACTCTTTGGAAGTGAGGCGCAATTATGCACTCGTGATAGGAGCTTGCCGAATATTACGTGGGGATTCCGACTGTCCCCTTCTGGTCTCACAGCTGGTTCGGCTTCTTGTGCCTTCTCTGTCCCAATCAAAAATGGGTTTAAGGCCACGTACTCGTGACTTACTGGCAGTTCCTAAGGCGCGGACGGCGGCGTACAGGGAATCGCCACTAATACGGGCTTTGCAATATTTAAACGCGCTTCTTAAATCGGCACCTGATTGCGATGTTTTTGACAGTAATTGGAAGACGCTTTGTGACGAATGCAAGAGGTTATGCGAGACGATGGATAACCGACCTTCTACTGTTATTTATTAATTATCTGTGCTTTTGTTAATCTTATATAATTGTTTTAAATAGTTTTAGATTGTATGTTGTACCTAAATTGTATACATGCGTTTAATTATGAATTTCACAGTGCCTTAACTGCTAAAGTTTGGTTTATACAACGCGGGTTCCTTAGGTACAAACCAGGACGACCTCATAGCGGCAACTATTCGGCATGACGTTGACTTGCTTGCTGTCAACGAAACCTGGCTCACTGTGGAGGGCCAGGGGTGTGCCCCAATTATATCAGGTTACAAATTTCGTCACATACCGCGACCGCAGGGCCCCCGTCCGCGCGGAGGTGGCGTCGGTTTCTACATAAGAAGACATATTAATAGCCGTTTAATTTCTCACCCTGTCGATCCGTTACATAAATTAGTTGAGCAAATGTGGCTTACTTTGACGCTCAACGGGAAGAAAATACTTGTGGGTACAGCCTATCGGCCACCATGGATGGACATAGACCTATTTTTTGACGCAATTTCTGACTCGATTAGTTCATTCTCGGATTATGACAATATAATAGTGCTAGGAGATTTTAATATAAATTTGTTAATAAATACTGACTCTAAAATAATTAAATTTAATAATTTTTTGACATGTTTTAATCTTATACAATTAGTCAATGAGCCTACGCACTTCACTGACAGAAGCCAGACTCTGCTTGATGTAGTCTGCACAGACCTCGGGGCTAGGAACACACTAGTTGAGCACCTAGGCTCGCTTAACGGTCACTGTCTGGTGGTTTGTGAAATTAATGTTAAAGTTGATAAACCTAAACCTTTTTGTCTAACTTTCAGGCCACTGAATAATATTCAATTACAGTACTTTGATAGGGACTTACAGTGCGTGAGATGGGACTCTGTGTTAAATTCAGTAAATGTAAATGACATGGTAAGTATATTCAATCACTGCTTGCTTTCCTTATTTGACCTACATGCGCCTGTAAAAACTACCATTGTCAAGGGCTGTTCCCATCCTTGGATTACAGATACAGTGAAAGACATGATGCAATTACGGGATAAGGCAGCAGCTGATTTCCATAAAAACCAGACGGAAGGTAAAAAACAATACTACAAAGAACTAAAATCCATAGTTAGCAAGGCTTTGTACTCTGAGAAATCCGCCTATTTTAAATTGAATATAAATAATAAATTGCATGACCCCAAGTCTCTCTGGAAAAGTCTAAAAAATACCTTATTACCCAAGAAAAACACAGATCTACCAAATTCATTTAATGACCCTACTAAAATAAACAGACATTTCCTTAATTTGCCTAGCAATACAAACCTAAGTATATCCAATTTGACATATTTTGAATTTCATAGATTTAATGATGCTATTTTTAAATTTAAGTTGACCAGTTCTGATCAAATAATAAAAGTTTTAAAGTGCCTAAAATCAAATGCTGTAGGGTGTGATGGTATTAATTTAAGCATGATACTATTGACTTGTCCCCATACCATTGACATGATTACTAAAATAATAAATACTTCTTTGTTGACATCCACTTTCCCAGATGTATGGAAAGTAGCAATAGTCAGCCCGCTTCCTAAAATTTCAAATCCTTTGGAGCTTACAGACCTAAGACCTATAAGTATTCTGCCTTGTCTTTCCAAAATAATGGAAAAAATTGCATGCAAACAATTAACAGAGTATTTAGAGTCCAACAATATTCTACCAGATGTTCAGTCTGGGTTCAGGAAGGGACGTAGCACTACAACTGCCTTGCTAGATGTGTCTGACAATATTTTGTGCTCTCAGGACAAAGGTATGTGCACCCTGTTAGTGCTACTAGACTTTTCTAGGGCTTTCGATTGTTTAAATGTAAATCTACTAATTTCTAAGCTTAGTTACTATGGATTTGACAGCAATGCGGTAAAGTGGTTTGATAGTTACCTTAATGGTCGCTACCAATGTGTGAAACTGACTCATAGAGATGGCTCCACTCAGATGTCAGAACAGGTTAGACTATCAAGAGGAGTCCCGCAGGGATCAGTGATTGGTCCTATTCTTTTTATACTTTACACGGCTGATATAGGGTCGCATATCACACACTGTAAGTACCACATCTATGCAGATGACATCCAAATATACATATCTTGTAAGCCGAGTGAGGCGGACAGTGTAATTGAAAAACTTAATTCAGATCTTAGTAGAATAGCTTCATGGGCAAACAAAAATAGTCTGTTACTTAACCCTACCAAAACAAAATTTTTGGTTTTTGGCAGCCAACAACAGCTGATTCGGTTTAATCCTACAAGAGATGTGACACTCTTGGGGCAACCAATAGAGCGTGTTCATGAAGCTCGTAATCTGGGTCTTCTAATGGACAGTGGGCTTAGATATGAAAAGCATTTAGCCAATGCAGTGAGAAGTTGCTTCTACAAATTAAAAATTCTGTACAAGATAAGACCTTACATAAACGAGAATGTTCGCATACAGTTAGTGGAGTCTCTTGTTTTGTCAAAGTTGAATTACGTGGATAGTGTGTACGGGCCACGTCTCTTAGCTAAAACTAAGAAATTAATACAACGCGTCCAGAATGCATGTGCTCGATTCTGTTTCAATATTCCGTCAAGGGCACACGTCACACCATTTCTTAATAAGCACTATATGTTGAAGATGCAGCACCGCCGTAAACTTCATTTGGCTTGTCTTCTGTTTGGTGTCTTGAAGTTTAACGCTCCGAAATATCTCTTCGACAAGCTAACCATCAATACGTTGCGTGAGCGCCGGCAGTGTGGTCTACGTCTGTTGACACCCCGACACGCTTCGGCTGCATTCCGTGGTAGTTTCCGATACGCTAGTAGTCGTTGTTGGAACAATGTACCTCCTCCGTTAAAGGGCCTGCAACAGGTTCAAACTTTTAGAATCAAACTTAAAAGGTTTTTGCTATTACACCAGGAAAGAGAGGAAGCTTTGAGTCATGACACTAGTTGTTTGTAGGGTTAAATATAATTATATACTTTTTCGTCTTCTTTCTTACCTTATGTGTTATGTCCTATCTGCTTTGATATAATATCAATCTGTTGTTCACGCATTTGTTATTACATAGTTAGTAAGTATATTACATCCCACACCTCCTTTTTCGTCTGATGTACTGCGTTTTTTCTTGTATACTTTGTCCGCTTGTCCGTTGTAAAATTGTCGTGTACTTCTTGTGTTTGTATGTAATTTTAGTGCGTTGTCCGTGAGCCGGCCATATCCGAAATTCGCCATTTTTTCTTCGCTGCTGTCACTGTCAGTGATGACAGCTATGCAATTGGCGGAGGCGGATGACAGTGATGTGGTCGCGTTCATGGACAATGAAAAAATGTGTAAGTAGTATATAATAGTAATTCTAATTATTTTTTATGTTGTTATTGTGGTATTGTTTATTTTAAATGTTTGTAACTTTTTGTGTTATCTGTCGTGGCATCACTGAATGGGCCCTACGGAAGACCAGCGCCGATTTCTTAGTCGGCAATATGCTGAGTTGGGTCCATTTTGTGATGCACACACCACTTACCTTCTTTTTATTTATTTTTTTATTGTTTTTTTTTTATTTCCTATGTTGTCCTGTTTATGTTTACTGTAAGCGTCACAAATAAATGTTTTTCTTCTTCTTTCTTCTTCCTTAGATCTTAAGAACTGTAATACTGTGTAATATTTTGGAATAGTAAAATAAAATAAATTTTTTTGAAAACTGTCTGTATACTATACATGTAGCCAAGACTCCGCTTAAATAAAACTCTTTATTTGTATGTGAAAGTATATTTTAATACAACACAAATACATGTATAACATAATCTCTTAATCGAGAAAAACTCATGCTTAGCTAAATAACAAAAAACAGATCGGTTTTCAGACAATATTCGCACCGATATAAAAACGAAACATTTCTTGCACAGGGAACAATCGCCATTAGATATATAAGAGCGGCCAAGATGTTCACAAATATCTGAGTAGACCTTTATTATCATATCATAGTAAACTATAATTGCCGATTTCTAAGAATGACCCTTTGACAGTTATAGATTAATTCTTATTAATATGACGGTAAGACATTTTGCCGATAGTCTTCACGTCATATACATATATGAGGGTAATTTCTAAACTGTCAAAAGTTCATTCTTAGAAATCGGCAACTATATTTTAGAGGGAACCAGCCGTTACCACGGCATTAATCAACACGATTGCAATTTATTTTTATTAATGCAATGAGATTCTAATATTATGCAAAGTCAATTGGACGTAGTTATGCAAAAAGAAACCATTCCACAGGAATTTGTCATTTGAAAGATTGACTTGCTGAATTTGATTTAAGGTGTTAATTAGGATGAAAAATGTATGTGGGTAACAAACCCACATACATTTTTCATCCCTTTTGCAAAACAACGTCCAATTGCAAGTGTCAAATTGACCATAGTTATGCAGAAAGCGACCAACTACCACGTACTATTTTTTGTCACTCCAACTTAACCTTTAACATAAGGAGTTTGGCCACTTTCTGCATTGTCAAAAAATCGAAGTTGGTCGCTTTCTGCATGACTTTGGTCAATTATACTACGACATATCTGATGGTGAATATACAGCGTCGAGAAATAGTACTTTAACGTTATTATTCTCAAAGACAAATCATCTTAACAATGCAACTACTTTATAAACCGCTTCCACACTCAAATTTAACCTTTCTAACGCTAAAATACCCTCCAATTCACTATCACAATCGACACCCTTTAAAACATTCCGCGGCAAATCGTGAAAAATCAAAAACGAGCAAAGAATCTTCTTTATATCGTCATCAGAAGTCGATATCTTTCTAGTGCTAGGTAATCCTAAGTATTTTCTTAAATAGGGGGTTATTTTCAGTTCTAAGTTATCGAATATTTGTGTGACTTTCTGTTTGATAGCGAGCGTGAATTCGCTGGACATGAGCGGTTCG